>CAKKXW010000260.1:0-35305 GCA_920937365.1 Sphaerophoria rueppellii | reverse complement strand
ATGGGGGTGACTTTTAGGTTTGGTATATGAGGGTGGATGATGGAGAGTGGGAGGGGGGGGGTAGCAGTTTATTACGTGGTGTGGAGGTTGGGCGGGTTTTGGTGGTAAGGGATTCGAGTTATATCGGTATGATGAGGGGGGGGGGGCTGGGTCGTGGGGGGGGGGGGGGGTGTGGGCGGGGTTGGGGGGTCGGGGGGGGTTTTTGGTTATTTTTTTAGGTGCAGGGGGATGGAGTTTTGTGGTTGGTGGTAGGGAGAGGTGGTTGGTGTGGGGTGATTGTAGGATCCTGGGTTAAGGTGTGATGGTGTTCTGGGTGAGATTCGGTTGTTGGGGGTTTGGTGTTTGTGTGGTGGTCTGTTGGTGTGTGGGTGGTGGGGGGTTGGTTTGTGTGGGTGTGTGTTTTGGGGTGGGTGGGGTGTGGGGTGGTGGTGTGGGGGTTGTGGGGTGGTGGTGTGGTGGTTTGTGTTGGGGTGTGTTGGTGGGGGGTGGGGGTGTGTTGGGTGGGGGTGGGGTTTGGTGGGGGGTTGGGTGTGGGTGTGTGGGGTGGTGGGGGTGGGGGTGGGTGGGGGTGGTGTGGGGTGTGGGGGGGGGTTGGGTGTGGTTGTGGGGGGTTGGGGTGGGGTGGGGTTTGGGGGGTGGTGGGTGGGGTGTGTGGTGGGGGTGGGTGTTGTGTGGGTGGGGGGGTGTGGTGGTTGTGTTTGTGGGTGGGGGTGGGTGTGTGTGGGTGGGGGGGTGTGGTGGGTGGGGTTTTTGTGGTGTGGTGGGTGGGTGGTGGGGGTGTGTGGGGGTGTTGGTTGTTGGGTGGGTGGTGTGTGGGTGTTTGTGGGGGGTTGGTGGGGGTGGGGGGTTGTGGTGGGGGGGTGTTGGTGTTGTGTGTGGGTGGGGGTGGTGGGGTGTTGGTGTTGTTGGGGTGGGGTGTGGGTGGTGTGGGTGGGGGTGGTGGTGTGTGGGGGGTTGGGTGGTGGGTGGGGTGTTGTGGTGTGTGGTGGGGTGGTTGGGGGGGGTGGTTGTGGGGGTGGGGGGTTTGGTGTGGGGGTGTGTTGTGGGGTGGGTGGGGTGGGGTGGTGGTGGGGGGTGGGTGTTGTGTGGTGTGTGGTTTGGGTGGGTGGGGTTGGGGGGGTTGGTGGTGGGTGTGGTTTGGGGTTTGTGGGGGGTGGGGTGTGTGGGTGTGGGTTGGTGTTGTGTTGGTGGGTGGGGTGGTGTTGGGGGTGGGGGTGTGTTTGGGGGTGGGGTTGGGGGGTGTGGTTTGGGGGTTGGGTGGTGTGTGTGGTGGTTGGTGTGGTTGGGTGTTGGTGGTTGGTGGGGGTGTGGGTGGTGGGGGTGTTGTGGGTGGTGGGTGGTTGGGTGTTGGTGGTGGGGTTGTTGTGGGTGGGTGGGGTGGGGGGTGGGGGGTGTGGGTGGGGTTGGTGTTGTTGGGGTGGGGGGTTGGTGGGGGTGTGTGGGGTGGGGTGGGGTGTGGGGGTTGGGGGGGGGTTGTTGTGGTGGGTGGGTGGGGTTGTGGTTGGTGGGGTTGGGTGTGGGTGTGGTGGGTGTGGGGGGTGTTGTGGGTGGTTGGTGGTGGGTGTGGGGGTGTGGGTGTGGGGTGGGGTGGGTGGGTGGTGGTGGGGTGGCGGGGGGTGGGTAGGTGGGTTGTGTGGGGGTGGGGGTGGTGGGTGTGTTGGTGTTGGGTGGTGTGGGGGTGTGTTGTGGGTGGGTGGGTGGGGTGGGGTGGTGGTTGTGGGGTGTTGGTTGTGTGGTGTTGGGGGGTTGTTGTGGTGTGGTGGTGTGGGGTTGGTGTTGGGGGTGGGGTGGGTTGTGGGTGTTGTGGTTGTGTGGGGTGTGGTGGTTGGTGTGTGGTGGGTGTGTTTGTTGGGGGGGTGGGTGGTTGGGGTGGGGGTGTGTTGGGGTTGGGTGGGTGTTGGTTTTGGGTGGTGGTGGGGGGTTGGTGGTTGTTTGGGTGTGTTGGGGGTTTGGGTGTGTGGGGTGTGGGTGGTTGTGGGTGGTGGGGGGTGTGTTGGTGGTGGGGTGTGGTGGTGGGGTGTTGGTGTGGTGGTGGGGGTTGTGTGGTGTGGGGGTGTGGGGTGGGTGGGGGTTGTTGGGGTGGGGGTGTTGTGGTGTGGGGGTGGTGGTGGTTTGTTGGGTGGTGGGTGGTGTGTGGTGGTTGTGTGGTGGTGTTTTGGTGTTTGGGTGGGGTGTTGGTGGGTGGGTGTGTTTGGTGTGGGGTGTGGGGGTGGGGTGGTGGTTGGGGGGTTGTTGTTGTGTTGGGGTGGGGTGTTGGGTGTGGGTGTTGTTGGGGGTTGTGTGTTGGGTGGGGGGTGGTTGGGTGTTTGGTGGGGGTTGTGTGTTGTTGGGTGTGTTTGTGTTGTGGTGTGGGTTGTGGGTTGGGGTGGTGGGTTGGGTGGTTGTTTGGGTTGGTATGGTTTGGTGTGTGGTTGGGGGTGGGTCGGAGTGTGGTGGGGTGGTGATTGGGTTTGCGTGTTGTTGTGGTAAGTGTGGGTTTTGGGTTGGGATCTGCGAGTGTTGGGGTGGGGTGTTGCGTGGGGTTGTGTGTAGTTTTTGGTGGGGGTGTGGTGTTGGGGGGGTTGGGTTGATGGGTGGGGTGATGGGTGGGGGCTTTGGGTGGTGGTTTGTGGTTAGGGGTGGGTTGTAAGGTTGGTGGTGGGTTGGATGTTGCGGGCGATGGGTTGAGGGTTTGGGTGGTTGGTGGGTTTTGGGGTGGTGGTGGGTTGTGGTGTTTTGGGTTGTGTGGGGGTGGGTTGGGGGGCTGTTTGTGGTTTGTGTGGGGGGTGTGTGCTTTGGGTGGGGGTTGGGTGGTGGGTGGTGGTGGGTTGGGGGGTGTGTGTGGGTGTTGGGGTTGGCGTGGGTTGTTGTGGGTGGGTGTTTGGGGTGGTCGTTGTGGGGGTTGTTGTGGTGTGTGAAGGTTGGGTGATGAGTCGTTTGTGGGTGGGGTGCGTGACTGGTGTGGTATTTTTGAAGAGGCGCGGGGCAGGGGCCGGTGGGGGTGGGAGGGAGGTTTGAGATGAGCGGGAGTGTTTAGTTTTTGGTAAAATTAGGGTGGGGGTAATGATGGAGAAGAGTTTGGTGGTTCTTAAGTGTTAGATTGCTGGGTGGGGGAAAAACGTGAAAATATTTTACATAGGTTGGTGGGAGAAGTTCATGATAATGTAATGGGTGGATATCGGGAGGGTGACTTTGGGGAAATTGGGGGAGCATTGGTGGGTTGGGGTGTGCGGGTGTTTTGTAAGAGAGGGGAAGGGATGATTGAGCGTTAGTGAGGAGGGTTGGGGGGTTTTTGAGTTAGGTGGACTTAGGGACGGATAGTTGGGGGTGGGGGAAGACGTTGGGTCAGGGGATTTCATAAAAAAGGAACTTTTTAGGTGGTTATTTTTTTATTTTATTTTGATTGTGCGTGTGGTTGGTTAGGAAGTGTTGGGAAATTATGACCTTTGAAGTTCTGGATAGTTGGGTGTTTGGTAGTCGTATATTTGTTGCTTTTGTATATAGGGGGGCTTGTTAGGCTGATCCTTTTTTTTTTACTTTTTTGTTGTTTCTATATTTTCTTGTGTTTGGTGAAGAGAGTTTCTGTTATGTATTTTAGCGTGTTTTATTTTTTTTTTGTAAGTAAGTGTGTTTTGGTTTGCCGAGTTTTGGAGAATAGAGTTATACAAGTGAAAACATGTCTTGGCCGTCAAGAACGTGCCTGGCACTAACGTGCGGCAGACCAGACCCAAGCGAGTACCGGGTAATTTGTTATGGTTGCGGCTTCTCGACTAATGTCGGACGCGAGGTATTGTGTCACATTGGGACGTGGCCAAGGTTTTGTTGCGGGTTGGTTGTATTAGGTTCATCTTCTTTGGGTCTTAATTTTTCGTTTCATACTTATCGGATAAATACACCCCCCCCAAACACCTTCCCCCTCACTACCCCCCCCCTCCCCCCCCGCCCCCCCCCCCCACCCCCCCACCTTTTTTCCCCCCCCCCCCTTCCCACGGCGGTCCCCCCCCCCCCCCCCCCCCCCCCCCCCCCCCCCACCCCCCCCCCCCCCCCCCCCCCCCCCCCCCCCCCCCCCCCCCCCCCCCCCCCCCCCCCCCCCCCCCCCCCCTCCCCCCCATACTAATTTTAATTTTTTTGGTGCGTAGTTGGATAAGAGTTGTGAGTTGATTGCACGTAAAACTGTTTTATTGATCTTGTCTCATTATTGTTAAGAAAAGTGATTATTTGGTGAATAATTTATTATGATTGTTTAGAAAAGTTGAAAGTGGTTTTCTTTTTGTTTGTGAAATGAAATTTCGACAATTGAGCTAAACGAATTTATGATGGATTTGAGATTCATGGATTTTGTTATGGAAAGATGGTTATGTCGGTAATTTTTCTTCTTTTTTTTTAATTAATTTTTTTTTGTCAGTGATAAGCCATTTTTGATGCTTTTGGTTGTATGATAACTCTAGGATCAGTGGTTCCGCATTGTAAGAACCCATTTCTGTACTCAAGACTATTAAGAGCGAATGCATTGTATTTTTAGCATAAAACCTTCAAAATTTTGTTGTAAGCTATGAATTTTATGAATTTTAATTTAAAGTCGAAAATTCGTCTTAACTTTTCAAAAACGAATAGTTTCTAAATTTGTAATTTGATACAAAATAAAGGCTTCAATTTGCAAATGCTTGATGCTTACAATATTTCAATTCTATTGGAAATTCAAAATTCAAGAATTGAAAAAAAAACACTAACCTAAGTTTAATTAAAGTTTGAAAGCAGGCATGATGTTGTGCATGTGCCATTAGAAGACAGTAATAGCCTGTGACTAAGTTTTACTTTTTAATTCAAACAAAATTATGCCAGTACGTGATCTTACAATTTTTGCAGTGAAGAATGACCAATAAAATCTTACAACTTTAGACTGGATTCTATATGTACTGACAAAAGTCATTTGACATATCTATACATGGCACTTAGCATATATTACATTCATATAAGGTCATTACCTAACCGTTTGAGTTCTGCTCACAATTTGAAAAGACATAAAAGTAGTTGGTATCTATGAAATAAAACATTTTTCTTTTGTTTAACAGAAAGGAAACAAATAGCTTGTGAGCATTTCGTGTTTTTAAAAGATTCTTACATTTTTAAATTAAACTTTCTTAGGATTGATTTAGTGGTAGCTTAATTTTTTGACAGAAATGGAAATAAATTCAAATTCAATTCATAAGAAAAATTAAAATCAAAATATCAAACTCAAAAAACATTTTAAGTTGTTGCCATAAAGTTTCTTAAACATTGTTGATATTTTTAATTTTTCTCAATTCCTTTGTTATAGCTAGTTTTTTTGTAAATTATTTTTATATATATATAAAAGGCTATAATAAAAAAATAAATTTTCTTTTTTTTATATTTGAAAGATAAAATCCTTCCGAGTTAAAAATGGAAAATAATTTCATTCAAATGGCTGCCTCGGCAGGCCATGCAGTAACCTACACGATCCCTCCAATTTTTAGGCACATTATCGATTGTGTGCAGCTGTATTTTCACCAATGGCTTCACGAATATTATCCTTTTAAGCGTCAATAATCTCTGGCTTGTCGGCGTAACACTTATCTTTTACGGCACCCACAAATAAAATCGCGTCAAACAGTGAAATCGTTTTGGGTGTATCGGCTTTTCAATGTATGCGTGACAGGTTTTCTGTACCCCAAATGCGACCAGTTTTTGCTTGTTTACATACCAGCCAAGGTTTCAAAATGAGCTTTCATCTGAAAAGATGATTTTATTGGCCAAAATTCGGCATCTTCTCTAAGTTGATCGCAGGCCCACTTAGCGAAGCGAAAACGCATTAGATGGTGAGTTAACTTCAACTCCTGAACCAATTGGACTTTGTATGACGTCATACCATGGTCCTTATGCAGAATTCGTCTCAATGATGTCTCCGAAATGTTCAATTGTTGAGAACGACGGTGAATTGATGTTGATGGCGCTTCACGCACACTTTCTGCCACAGCAGCAATATTCTCGGGTATACACACTGTTTTTGGCTTTTCACGCTTTGGTTTATCGATGAGGCTGCCTGTTTCTTTCGCTTTTTTTCACAAGATCACGAACATACGAAGCTGATGGTACTTCTCTTCTTCCAAAATCCGTACGCAATTTTCGTACACATTCTGTAACATTACCATGATTTTTCGCATCAAAACACTTATTTTCACGGATTAATTAGTTACTTACTTAAGGTGGCGCTACAGTCCGTTGTGGACGTGGGCATCAATCAACAGGTCTCCGCCAGCCAACTCGGTCCTTAGCTAGTCGTCTCCAGTTTTGCACTCCGAGTTGTTTGAGGTCCTCTTCCACTTGAGTGCGCCACCTGAGTCGCGGTCTTCCTCTCCTCCTACGTCCCTCGGGAATAGTGTCGAAGGCTTTCCGGGCCGGAGCATTGGTGTCCATTCGCTCTAAATGACCGAGCCATCTGAGTCTCTGGACCTTGACCCTTCTGGCTAGTCCATGTCGTTGTACAACCGTAAAGTTCGCTGTTGTATCTTCTTCGCCATTCCCCTTCAATGCACACGGGGCCAAAGATGACCCGAAGAACTTTCCTCTCGAAACAGCCTAAGGCACTTTCATCCGATTTTGTCAGGGTCCATGCTTCTGCACCATACAGCAGGACTGGGATGATGAGTGTGTTGTACAGTTTTACCTTAGTTGCTCGAGAGAGGGCTTTTCCACTCAATTGCTTTCTAAGCCCAAAGAAACAGCGATTAGCAAGAGTTATTCTTCGTCTGATCTCGGCGCTGGTGTTATTGCCCGTGTTTATAGCGGAGCCTAGGTAGACAAACTCCTCTACTACCTCGAAGTTCGTCGGTGTTGGGTGTCCTTCCTCGAAGACAGCATATACTTCGTTTTTCCCTCATTTACCGCTAAACCCATTTTTGCCGCTTCTGTCTCAATTCTCACAAAGGCGCCATTGACATCACGCTGTGTTCTTCCCATTATATCAATATCATCGGCGTACGCGAGAAGTTGAACAGATTTTTGGAAGATAGTGCCTCTGGTGTTGACGGTGGAGTTCTGCACTATCTTCTCAAGAACGATGTTAAAGAAATCGCATGACAGTGCATCGCCTTGTCTGAATCCTTTTTTGACGTCGAAAGATTCCGTGAGCTCGTTGCCAACCTTGATGGAGCAGCGTGAGTTCTCCATCGTCATTTTGCACAAGCGAACGAGCTTGGCAGGGACGCCAAAACTAGACATAGCTTTGTACAGTTCGTCTCTGTAGATGCTGTCATACGCGGCCTTAAAATCGATGAAAAGGTGGTGGGTATCGATTTGGAGTTCATAGGTCTTTTCCAGGATCTGCCGCAACGTGAAAATTTGGTCGATGGTTGACTTTCCTGGCCTGAAGCCACATTGATAAGGACCAATCAGATTGTTGACGAAAGGCTTCAGACGTTCACATATTACGGCAGAGAGGATCTTGTAGGCGATGTTAAGTAGACTGATTCCTCTGTAGTTGGCGCAGTTTAGAGGATCTCCCTTTTCAGATTTTGATTAATTGGTTGAATATAATTAGGCGTTTTTTTTATTTTTTAATCAAATACGGCAAAAGCTTTGTTATTTCAATATACGCGAGGGGGAAGAGGAAGGAAAAGTAAAATGGTGAATATTAAAAGAGAAAGAGATGGGGAGGGGTAGGTAGCTGCAATTGAAACAATAGCATGTTTTTTTATTATAACACGGTTTAACCTAATCTAAAATATAGAGTTCATCTATGGGTAAACATTTTCTCATTAAAAATTAATTTGTTTGCAGAATCCGTAATAGTAAGTGACGTTTACTGAAATTGCTTGGAAATTTTGTTATTGGTACTTGACATACCCATTTGTATGTTGTCTTTGCTATATATTTAGCAAGACTGTGGGTCATCTAATAACTGACAGAGAAGTAGTTTTTGGCCATATTTATTATTCCTTTTTGCTAAACTACCCTCCAATGTGGATAAGGTTAGAAAATGTCATTTAAGAGAAATTTTATTTCATTAATAGTATTTTCCACTTAGTGCACAGAATAAGGGTTAATCCGTCGTTATTCTGTGTTTAAATTTAGCTGCAAGTGTTTGCTTGTCGATTTTTTCTGGTGGAATGTTTTGTCTGGTCGTTATTCATAAATAGACAGGACCTACGAAATCAAATACGAAATTCCATTGAGACAACCTCAATTAATTATTTTTGTTTAGTTTTACGTTACAACACAAGAACTCGAGCATTTCCAGAGCGGAATTTATGCATCCTTTGCATCTTTAACCGAATACGACACTCATCTCCTTACTATCCCTCATTTGTTATGGACGTTTTAATTACAATCATCATAAAAAATACACATCACATTCATCTTCTATATAGTTTTGAATCAAAGAGAACGCCAAGCAAAACAAATATGCAGAACGAAACGGATGTTATACCATTTCGTCATTAAGCGACTTCGACGACGACAGAACGAAGTCGAAGACACCAAAGTTGATGATGAATTTAAATTTTAAAATTGTCCATTGTGTCGTCATAAGTGGTATTCCAATCCAAACAAAATTGAAGAGTTCCCGGTCCATCGTTGATTTTGAGTAGTTTCAAATTTCCCTTCACAACTTTGGCACCCTTAGCCAACCTACACTATTGCTAAGTCTGCACGCTTCTTCTTTAGGTGTGACTGGGCAAAGCAAACGTACGTTTCTTCCAAATTACAATTTGTTTTTTTGCTCCCTCGTTTTCTTTGAGCTAAAACAATAAATATCGGTTGACATTGTGCTTAATGCACTTTTTTGACAGACAAAGCAGTTTCAAGACGAGACCACCAACATTTTGGTTATTAAAATATTTGATTCGAATTGGTTCTATGGTATGAAGAATGCGGCCGTCGGCGGCAGCAGCGAGACTGCGGGTAAAGATCGCGCGCCAAATTAATTCAATACTCAAAACAAGACACCGAAGAAGAGTGTCACTGTCAGTGTAAATAATAACTTTTTGTTGACAAAAAAAAAAAAAAAAAACAATTGTTCTTGCTCTACTATGGTAGTCTCATATGAGTCCATGGCTGCCAACAATTGGGAAATTCCCCCTGCGTTAAGTTAAATAGTTTTTGATGCCCAAACAGATCTTACAAGTTACATATACCTTTTTTTTCAAACACAAAATGTTTATGAAATTTCTCTTTACAATCACTAAAAAAAAAAATAAAAATTAGAATTCAAGAAAATAAAAACTGTTTACTGCGTTTTCAAAGTGGCAACAGGTTGAGTTCCCGGTTGCCTCCAAAGAGGGAATTGACACTCCGCTTTCCATAAGCTTAGTCATCAAAGTCGATGAATGAATTTCAAAGACTGTCAACAAAACACCAAAATGAGACTAAAACAAAAAAAAAACAATAACAAGGGCATTCCAGTAGCAGGCTGGTGCGGTCAAGAACTCAAGGAATGAGTTTTGAACAAAACAGCCTAAATAAAAGCTGCGCTGCTGACTTTCAACCCAGTTTTGAGTTAAAGCGGCTCCCTTTATTTTTCAAAGCCAAAGCACAATAAATACAACATCTATCAGGCCGTTGAGTCCTGAGTAAAAACGATCTCAGTAATTTAGTAGCAGTTTCTGTTGTTTATAGAATTTTCTGATTTGGCGTGGTTCGTGGCTGTGTCTGTGATGATTCTTTTGTACTCAAAACAAATTTAAGAAAACAAATTGAATATGCGTAATTTAGTTGCAAGATTTTGATGAGTGCAGATGAGTCTTATTTTTGGCTTTTGTTGCAGCTTGTAGGATCAGAGATCGAGATCTTACAAAGCTGAAAGTACAATTTTTTTAACGACAAAAATCTAGACAAAAGTAAATGTTCACATGAAAACATTTTCCGTTTGTATTCTCCGCTGATTTTTAGTAATCAAATGGAAAACTGTATTATTTTGCAATAGTGTCTTTTTTCTGATTTTTTTGCGAGACCTTTATGTAGACTAATTCCTCAAACTCTCTCAAAATAAAAGCTGAGTGAATGCATCCAGTTGGTGCTGTTTACTTACTTACTTACTTATGGTGGCGCTACAGTCGAGGTCGGACCGGGCCTCCCCCAACTTAGTCACGGTCTCCTACTAGCGACGTCCTTCGCCGGTTGGATTCGAAGACTCTACAGCGCGGAGCATTATTTTCAAATCTCGCCAACTGACAGTTGTAAAGCTCGTTCAGTTTTTGGTTGAAATCTTCGTCTCATTCTCCATTAACGCAGACAGGATCAAAACACTCGAGAATTTTTCCTCAAAGCAGCCCAAAGCGTTTTCATCAGATGTTGTCATGGTCCATGATGATGAGAATTTTGTAGAGTGTCACTTTAGTTGCTCAGGAGAGGACTTTACTACTCAATTGCCTTCTAAGTCCAAGGAAGCAGCGATTGGCAAGAGTGATTCTTCGTTTGATTTCAGCGCTGGTGTTGTTGTCTGAGTTGATAGCAGATCCCAGGTAGACAAAGTCCTTAACTACCTCGTGGACGTTTGCTCCAAGACGTCGATGTTGGTAGTCCTTTCTTGTCGACAGCATTAACTTGGTCTTGCCTCGTTAACCGCTAGACCCATCTTCCTGGCCTCCGTCTCAAGACTCACAAACGCTCCACTGACATCACGCTGTGTTCTTCCAATTATGTCAATGTCGTCTGCGTATCCTAGTAGCTGGACGGACTTTTGAAAGATTGTGCCTCTGGTGTTGACATTGGAGCTTTGCACAATCTTTTCAAGAATGATGTTGGAGAAATCGCATGACAACGCATCGCCTTGTCTAAAACCTTTTTTGACATCAAAAGCGTCCGTTAGGTTTTTTCCGACCATGATGGAACAGCGTGAATTTTTTTCTGGGATGCCAAAACCAGACATTGCTCTATATAGTTCGTCTCTATACGACGCTGTCATAGTCGGCCTTGAAATCGATGAAAAGGTGGTAGGTATCGATTTGAAGTTCCTGGGTCTTCTCCAAGATCTGCGTAGGGTGAATATTTGATCGAAGGTGGACTTTCCGGGTCTGAAGCCACACTGATAAGGGCTACCAGGTTGTAGACGAAGGGTTCAACGTTCACACAACACGGCAGACAAGATCTTATAGGCGATGTTAAGGAGACTTATACCTCTGCAGTTGGTGCAGTTCAGGGGATCTCCTTTTTTGAGGATCGGCATACGATGCTGAGGTTCCATTCATCGGGCATGCTTTCCTCCGACCAAATTTTGCAGATGAGCTGGTGCATGCTCCTCACCAAATCATCTCCAGCTGCTTTGTACAGTTCGGCGGCTAGCTCGTCTGCTCCAGCGGCTTTGTTCGACTTAAGTTTAGATATCGCTATCTTCACTTCGTCAAGGTCGGGTGGGTGGAATTGTTTTCCTCGTCATAGCTATTATACAGCTTGGAAAAGTGGTCTTTCCATATCCTCAGCATTGACTGCGGTTCCACTACAATGTTCCCATGGTGCTCTCTACAGGCAGGTGCTGTTAACAAGGTCTTTTTTTCGGGTATTAGTCAAACTGAAGCTTCATTCATCTGGCGAGCGCCAGCGGTTAGGAGCGCATTTTTTAGAGGTTATTCATTATTGTTTATTTACATTCGTGCAGTATGCTGGACAAATTTGTAGGTACTTCTCGACTTCTCCCTGGTTTATATGAAACGTCAAATAAAAACATCATCAAGGATGTTTTTAAAAACAACAAAACAAATGCAGATCCGCTTCAAAATGTCATCTTGTCACTTAATCAAATTATTTTTAAAAACAAAAAACAAAATCTTATCGAAATATTCCATTGTCCGAAAAAGAACAATATTTGTATTATATTATCTCGTCTTCTTATCAAAATGTTAATCTTTTTTTTCTTAAACTCTAAAAAACTCTCGATAATGATTTTTTATAATTTAATAAACAATTTCCAATTTCCATTGCAGTTCAGTCTACGCAAGACCATTAATAACGTCGGGAGCGAATGGCATGCAATACCTGAACGGAAGTCCAACTCATGACGGATCGCATATGTGGTCAAGTACATCATCGAATCTCATTGTACCACCAACAGGTGGTAGTTTAGTAACAAATACAACATCCGATGAATACGGTTCAGCAAAAAATAGTGTAGGCGGAACTTTGCCGGCATTCCAAAGAATTACTTCAACAAGTGCGAACGGTCATTTCGGCTCATCGGCTAGTCGGGGTGCAAATCAATATACAGCTTTGACAAGTTACAGGGGACAAGTAAGTTCTTTAAAATTATTGTTTTCATTTTCTTCATTTTATTTGTTTTATATTTGTACAGAATGAATCCGGTTGGCAAGGACATTATGAGACAGGTACTGCCATCAGTTATGCCCCGACACCGGTCACAATTGCTGGTGTCATTAATTCAAATGCAAATTCCCGTGGCCGCAATGCCAATGATTCAACACATCTATCAGCATCAGCTTCGTTATCTGCAAGTAAGTGCTGTTGATCTTCGTCCTTAAAAAAAAAAGAATATTCACTTATTTATAAAATTCTTATCGTTTTTAATATTCCCAAATGACTTCTAATTTTTTTTGAAAATACGAAACGTTTCAAAAAATTAATGAGATTTGAATAAATGTTAAAAGGTCATTGAAAGTAGCAAGAAGCGAGATAATGAAATGGATTTAGAATTATTTTCAATTAAATGTTTTCTCATCTACTTAGGTACAATGTTTATTTATTGGGCGCCATTATTTGATCAGCTTTTGTTATGTTTTACGTTCAAGATTTTTGGATGTTGTTGCTGAAAAACAACACAGCGAAACAAAAGGTACATTTACCATTTGGCAACGTATTTCGATTTCATTTTGTGCATGCTTCGTGACGCAAGTGTGAAATGTTTGTGAGAAAAAAAGATCCTGTTGGCCATAGAAATAACATGTTTATGTTCATAGTACAATATGTTACATCCAACCTTTTGCAGAGTTTGCTTTTGCTTTTAGAACAAATGAATTTCATGGTCTTAGTTTTGTTTGATGATTTTTATTGGGATCGGGAAATCAAACATTGGCAACAAAACCGAAACGCTGGCTGTAAAGGTTCGAAAAATAAACAATTATGCGTGCAAAGTGGTTTCAAACACACAAACAAAAATTAAAATATGGTCTATTTTTTTCGGCAGCCCTTCAGACGGAATTGCGTTAGTCGCAATGGTCCAAATTTGACCGTTTTCAATTTCGTAAATCTTATATCATTAATGAAGCAGCTGATGGAGACATTTTTCTTTTAAGGAATAATCGTTACTCAGTGCAGTCGCCTGTTTTCTGTTGCAAGCTTTATTCAACTCCCACCTGACTAGCCCTATTTGCCTTAGGGTGGTCATACTTTCCTTCGAACCATTCTATACAAGTTGTATTGCACGGATTGAAGTCTGAAAACAACAGTTTAAATGCTGTTGTACCCCAGGGTTGCGTTTTGTCTCCTAACATCTTTCTCATTTTTATAAATAATAGTCTCTTGTTGCCAATCTCTAATCAAATCAATTTTTTCGCTGACAAAAGAACGTTTAGCTTTTCATATTCATTTCCAGACTCACATTCCACCTCTTCGGATGAAAAGCTCCATTAAACTCTGAATTAAACACCATTGTAAATTGTTAAATGGGGAATAAAATACCGCGTAGAGTTTAATGCTTGAAAACCCAATGCTATTTTGCATGGTTGAAGCAAAATATACCTCCTTTGCCATTGTATTTGAGTGCGACTTGCAGCTATGAGACCGAACATCTCTAGATTCTCGGTATGTGCATCATTGACTAACGCCTGTGTGAACCGAGCACAATCGCGATGTCGGCGAAAAACGCTGCAAGATGTTTGGATTTCTTAAGACGGTACAGAAATTATTCTCCCCGTCTGATCTGGCTATTGTCTATAAAACTTATATCGTCCAAAGCTTGGGTACAAATGCCATTTTCGGGGCTGGTTCTACAGTCACATACTTGAGCTGTTGGATGTATGAGACATTATTGACTGGGTTAGCAAGGATGTATGTTTCGCACGTACAATCCTATACATAATGTAGTTTTATTCTTCTACACTACGGTTTATTATTTTAGCCATTTATTTTAGCGAGAAATAAGGGGGGGGGGGCGCTAAAGCCACTTTGTGGTATTGAGCTATGAGATCAAATCTTTGATCTTGAACTCTGGGAGTTCCTCGGATGAAGATTTTTCTGCCTAAGTGGAGTGCTCTTTTACTAGCCAAGGCTGGACAATGGTGGAGGAAGTGGGGGATCGTTTTTTTTTCATCCTGGTCCTCACAGCTACGGCAGAAAAGTGTTATGTGGTATATCCAATTTTGCGGTATGCTCCCTTTTAGATCAGTGGCCTGTGCAAGTAAGCCAACAATCCTGGCTATGTCATGCCTTGGTTTGGAAATTAAATTTATTGATTTGGGTTTGTTATAGCTGGGCCAGATTTTCCTAGATAGGTATATCGCAACTGGTTCAGCTATTCCATGATGTTGTATTTAGTCAGGATGTTGCCCTTCACAACTCCAAGAGGAGCATATACTCTCACCACCAATGAGTTAAAGCGCTGATCTTTACCTAGCTAACTAGCTATTGAGCTCCTATGGCCAGGTATTCAGATTAGAATAAATACTCAAGTCTAGTTCCTTGAGGGCCCCTCTCTGCATTGCTAGATCAATTTAGAGGATAATAAAGCTGAATCAATGGCCTTAATAGCTGCCTGACTATCTGTCAGTAAACCTACACTTTTTGCTTCTGTTGGATATTTTTAAGGGCTATACTGGCTTGTAGTGTCCGTAGCTTAGTGGTAAGGTTGGCTGCTAAGCAGAACGTCGGTCTTGGGTTCGAGTCCTACTCGTGCCTATAGTTTTTATTTCATCTTTCACGGGCACTGCCGCTTGCGAAGAACTGACAAAACTTCCAAGAGTATCATCTTTCATGAAAAAGTGCTTCTCAACTTTGCCGTTCGGAATCGGCGTTAAATTGTAGGTCCCCCCCAATTCTTCACATGCATCTAGCGACTTGTTGATGAGAGTAAGCCACTTAGGCCTTGGCTCTTCAAGAGCTGTCGCGCCACTCTATTTTATTTTTTTACACTGGCTTCCTTTATTGCTAACAATTCTGCCTAGAATACACTGGCATAGTCGGGAAGTCTATACGATTTTGAAATCTTAAGAGAATTCACAGAAGACACCTGCACCAACACCGCACTCCATCTTCGAACCATCTGTGAAGATAGTTATATCGAAATCATGCGTCACCGGTCGGTTCTTGACTGGAGTAAGACTCTAAACTTATTTCTTTGAGGTGTTTAAGATAAGGATGCAGTAATCAAAGATTGTAGAAAGGATGTCTGGTGGTATCAGGCTTGTTTGATTGCAGTGCCCGTAGGATTTGGTTTCCTTAGCCGTTTGCAATGTTCAGGGTGTATCATTTCCTAATGCTCACGCTGTGTATCTGGCATGATATGGTATAAAAAAATTCTTTCCTGCAAACAATAAAAAAAACTGACATAATCTATTGAAATAGGTAGCCTTTTCATCAGAAAATATCATGTTTTCGCATATTTGTAAGGATTTTGCAGTAGGATACTTTCACCATTTAACATTCAATTCAACTTTGATTTGGGAATATTAAAAACAAATTACTTCATAGAAACTGAACGAAACTAGACTTAAGTATTAAAACTCTTTTAATTTATAATAAATTCAATTAATATCATGGGTCTTATCACAAATAGGGAACACCAACAAAAAAGTATTTAAAATAGAGAAAAAAACACACACTCTTTTACACCCTACAAAAACTATTAAAAGAATCTTTGAAAATAAATCAAACAACAACAATTTCAAATGTTATTATTTAAAGCATTTTTCGATGCCGATTTTATCACTGAGGGGCGTGAATGTGTCAATTGTGGTGCCGTATCAACTCCATTATGGCGTCGTGATAATACCGGACACTACTTATGCAATGCTTGCGGTCTATATCATAAATGAACGGAATGAATCGGCCCTTAGTTAAACAACCTAGAAGATTGTAAATTTTAAAAGATCATTTTTTTTCCAAAACTAAAAAATATTAAATTATAAATTGATAAACGAACAAAATTTTTTGAAGCATAAAATTGTCCATTAAGAACTCTTATAGAAAATCCGTCGTTCCATTTTTTTTTTTTGTGGGGCCAAAAGCATCATCGATCTTAATTGAATTTATTATAAATTTTAAAATAAAAAAAAATATTAAATTTTACAGTATCGTGTAGGATTCAAATATCTTTTAAAGAATATCTATACAATAAATTTATCATTGATGATAAAGATACATAAAGTAACTACTGAAAATTATTAAATTATTAATTTAATAAAATTATTACAGTGGCTGAACAAGGCGGGGATTTTCTATAAGGGCTACTTACAGTATAATCATTTGCCAAGTAGGCCAACAGAGGAAACAAAATCAAGTCGGCGATTGGTAGGTTTTTTTCATACAATTTTTGTGTATTTTAAAATTTTATTTTGTAAAATATATTTTTCAAAAATTTTGTTCTTTTACAAAAACAAACAAAACTTAGTAAATTTTAATTGAATTTGTAAGTAAATTGACTAATGATTTTTTTACTATTAAAATAGAGCGCATCACGTCGTAATGGATTATCTTGTTCCAACTGTCTTACCTCACAAACATCTTTATGGCGCCGTAATCCAAATGGTGAACCAGTTTGCAATGCTGCGGCTTATATTTCAAACTTCATAGTGTTAAACGGCCATTAACAATGAAAAAAGACACAATTCAGGTAAATAACAAGACAATGTTAAATGCGCATTTCTCGTTTGAAAATTTTCCACTCCAGAGCTATTGAACTTTTGTTTTTAATTTCGTTTTCATTTTTTGCAGACAAGAAAACGAAAACCAAAGGGATCTAAAAATGCAGATAAGTCATCGTCAAATAACAGCACTAAAAATTCTAACAATGCAAATACTATTCAAGAATGCAAAAATGGTATGAGTACAAGAATATTAAACCAAATTGACTTTACTTGACTCTTTCGTCATTTTTTTTTTTTAGAACTACAAAATTTAACATCAACAATTCAACACGCTTCGCACTCAAATGTCAGTAGTCCAAACACAATAACCCCACCACCCACTGCATTGCCACACACTCCAACGACTTCTTCGGCCTCATCAAACCATCAAGACGTCATGCATGGAACTCCATCACCACCAATTAACCACCATGACAATATGTCTCCAATGCACTACAACACTCCACTCTCAGTACTGCACGCTTCAACTGCATCACTTGGCAATAACAATAGCAACTCAAACCAAAACAACAACAACAACAACAACAATAACAATAATAACAACGCCTTCAGTCCAAACATCAAATACAATATGCAAAAACTACTAGCAATTCAATCGGATCCCCAGCAACAACTCCAGCAACACCATCTCATGACCGGAACTCATCAAATGTTCGAAATGCCACCATCACCAACCGAACAACAACACCATGGCTATAGTTCAACAGAGTCACCAAGTTACTTCTACGATCATCTGCCAGGCGTCGTCGTTGACCATGACACAAACGGAATTAAGATTGAAAATATTCAGCTACATCATCATCAGCAACAAACACAACAGCATCACCAGGCATCACAAATCATTCAACAAGCTCTGAGTCGGAGTCCATCGATTGAAGATGAATACGAATTGCATCAGCGACAACAACAGCAACACCAGCAGCATATAATTCAAATGTCTCACATTAACCCATTTGGCGAGTTGGAAAGAAAATTGGAACGTAGTATGGAACAGCGTGGTTCTGTTGTCAAGATGGAATAGACGAAAGAAAATGACAAATTTGCCAAGACATAAAAAGACATACAAAAATCCAAAAAAATAAAAAAGACTTATGAAATAAGTTTAAGTTAACAAAATTATTATCCATATAATCTAATTTTTTTCTAATAACCTTATGTACATATTTTTTTCCACAATTTTTACGATACATTCCTAAAAAGGGACAAAATATACAGCGAAAAATGACAAAGAAATTTTAAAATAAGTAACATTTGTTAGAAATATTAAAAATAAATTCTTAGATTTATAAGAAAAATAATTTCGAATATACATTTTATTTCATTATTTTTTATTTTTGTTTTATATTTCTTTTATTGCATAGCTATAATCATTAAAAATAAATGTTTTTAAATTTTAAATGAAAAACGAATGTCTTGAAATATTAAGTTTTATAAACTAAATAAAAATATTTTGATATTATTTAATGTTAAATGTTGTCAGATTATATAAATCATAACATAATAAAATGTATACTATTTTTAAATTAGTTTTTAAATAAATTCAATTTTAATATACAACGTACTTTTCTTGTGTTACTGATTCATCGGTTGACGTAGTTCAATTTACGAATTACAATGCCCCTACCGATGATGGTATTACTTATTGTTGCTGTTAGTGTTGTTCCTGTAATCATTGCCCTTAGTAATAAAACATACGTAAAGTCGGTTTTGAAAGTCACTTTTTGTTAGATTTAGAAAAGCTGCTTTTAACATATGCGTAGTAAACAGTTCAAATTTAACAAAAGTCTAATTCTTGGCAATCATTGTGACTTCTTTCGTTATTGTGAACTGACAGCTTCACTTTTGAAGTTGACAAATTCGCAAAACGTATTATTGTGACCTTCGAGTTTACGTCAGTTCTGGGTCACACGCAAAAAAGCTCTATTGTGATTCTATCATTTTAAATTGACTTAGGTACAGGTGAGCTGCTTCTAAGCATATTTTAAGTTTTAGAATTGAGATGTATGTTTTTATTACTACTGATATTTTTATTAAAATCGAATTTTGGCTAAATTGGGTTCTATTACTAAGGGCCATTGATTCTGAAAATTCAACTACACCTGTTTTCTCAAAGAATGTTAAGTAAAAGTGTTGATAGTTTAACTTTTTATTACTAAAATGTTGGTGGGCTAAGAACTAGACTAGATCAAATTTTACTTTATATTTATCCCTTAACCTATGTCATAATAGTAAAGGGTCCGCCATCTAAGGTTTTTTTTTCAACTAGTGCTTATTAGCTCATGTCTGATTTAACAGATAATTAGTTTTATGTTTTATCATTCCGCTGAAAGAATATAATGATGTATATGCTTGAACAACGCTGGGAAATATTGCGCCATTACTTTGAAAATCATGGTAATGTTGCAGAATGTGTGCGAAAATTGCGTACGGATTTTGGAAGAGAGAAGCACTTCACTTCCAGGCATCCTCATCGATAAACCAAACCGATAAACATCCAAGAATATTGCTGCTGTGACAGAAAGTGTGCGTGAAGTGCCATCAACATCAATTCACTGTCGTTCTCAACAATTGAACATTCCGGAGACATCATTGAGACGAGTTTTGCATAAGGACCTTGGTATGACGCTATACAAAGTCCAATTGGTTCAGAAGTTGAAGCCAACTGACCATTCAATGCTTGCTTCAAAGGCTTGCGATCAACTTAGAGAAGATGCCGATTTTGCCAAAAAAAATCATCTTTACAGATGAAGCTCATTTTGATCTTGGCGGGTATGCAAAGAAGCAAAATAGTCGCATTTGGGGCACAGAAAACCCTCACGCATACATTGAAAAGCCGATATACCCAAAACTAGTGACTGTTTCATAGCTGATGTCGTTTGGCCACCTCGTAACTGTGATTTGACACCGTTGGACCATTATTTGTGGAAAGCCGTAAAAGATAAGTGTTACGCCGACAAACCAGAGACAATTGACGCTTTAAAGGACAATATTCGTGAAGCCATTGGTGAATTACAGCTGCACACAATCGATAATATGCTAAAAAATTAGACCTATCGAGTAGGCTACTGCTATACAGTGCTACTGATAATCACTTATCCTGAATGTTTTACAAATGAATATACATACTGTGTTTCGAAAAGATAGGTGCGTTATTAATAGACAAAAATGGAAAGAGGGGTTGGAGTGTCAACTGCGGTCCGTTCCACTTTGTAGACAAATTGAAGTTGAATCAAATTCCATTGGCTTAGAACATGATATCGATCAGTCAATCCGAAATGTATTTTGTATTATTTGGCTTAGATTATTATAAATCAAAATCAATTTTAGAAAAATTAAATAATTCACAACATGTACTATTTACAAAAGATTACAATCTTAGTAATATTGATTGGACATTTGACACCGATGACAGGCGTTTAGTACCTTTTAACGTTTCATCTGAAATTTAATTGTTTGTTTTGCTCAATACAATTTAAAAGAAGTCAATTCTAATTATAACAGTCTTAATAGAATTCTCTACTTGATTTTTGTCAATAAAGATTTTTTTATTTCTCTTAATGAATGTAATTTCCCAATTATTGCAAATTCAGTTCACCAAGTAACTAACGATAAAAAAATTATTTAAGATTTTCGAAAAGCTAATAATTCTGACGGTATGGTTGGTTATCTATTTGCTTTTTCGTGGGATGATGATTTTGACTCATCGGAATTGGATATAGATATCGTGTATTCTCAGTTTACAAACGTTTTGATGAATGCGATTAAAGTTTTGTACCCAAAAACTTACTTACTTACTTACCTGGCTCACAATCCATGGAGAATCTCAGCCTGAGATACTGTAGACTTCCATTGGGAAAGGTCCGTCGCATGCACTCTCCAGTCATCCCAGTCATCGAAACCAAGCGCTCTGGCATGCCGTAGTCACATGGTCCTTTGTCGTCTCGAACCTGGGGGCTGTGATAAGAAGACTTTCTTGGCTGGAGCGTTATCGTCCATTAGCTCGATGTGGCCGAGCCAATGTAGTCGTCTTTTCTTGACCTTCTGGACTACATCCACATCTTAGTACAGCTCGTACAGTTCTCGGTTAAACCTTCTTCTCCATTCGCCATTGTCGCATACGGGACCGAAAATCCGTCGAAGAATTTTCCTTTCAAAAGTGCCAGTAGTAGGAGAAGGACTGGTAAAATCAAAGTTTTGTATAGCAGTCACTTTGTCTTTCAAGTGAGGAGTTTTGAACCCAGTTGTTTTTGTGGGATTAATGTTTATTCCTAGGCAGGTGACCTCCTTAACTACCTCGAAATTGCTGCTACCAACAGTGACGTTTTGTCCTAGGCGGTGTGGAAAGATATTGCTTTGTTGGTCGATAGCATGTTCTTTGTTTTGTCCTCATTAACTTCATCTTTTCTTAATGTGCTCACTGTGTTGCTGGCATAATAAGGGCATAAAAAACCCCTTTATACAAAAAAAAAAAGACCAATGAGTTTCGCCTGTTCTTCAATCGCTGTAAAGGCCTCAAGCACAGCTCTCTGGGATCGACCGATGATGTCAATGTCGTCCGCACAGCCTTGGATCTGGGTGGATTTGTTGGATATAGTGTTTTCCGTGCTCACACCTGCCTTGCTCACTATCTGCTATAGGAGTATGTTGAATAAGCCACATGACAGCGCATCTCCTTGTCTAAACCCTTCGCATGTACGAAACAACTGAGCTGTTACCCATTTACACACTGCACTGCACTGCTTATTGTTTAGCGTCTTGCGGCACAGCTGGATCAGTTTGCTCTGGATCCCGAATTCAGACATTGCCATCATAAGCTCTTGGCGGTGGATGCTATCATAAGCAGCTTTGAAGTCGATAAAAAGATGATGGGTTTACGACTTGAAATTCATTGGTGTTTTCCAGAATCTGCCACAGTGTGAAAAATTTGGTCTATAGATGTTCTGTCTGGTCTAAAGCCACACTGGTACGTGCCGATTATTGTGTTGCAGAAAAGGTATAGGACGCTCAAACAGTACGTTGGATAGGATTTTGTAGATTTTTAAGAAGGGTAATGACACGGTTGTTTTTGTATGACATAGGATTTGTACCTAAAAAGTGTTCTAAAAATAAACCTTGTCCCATATGGTACAATGGAAGGTTGATAAATCTCAAGAACAGAAAAAATAAAGCGTACAGATTGTTTAAATGTAATCAAAACAATTTTGAACTTCGATTCAATAATTTCAATAGTCAACAAGAATTTGATGTATTCAATAGATTCCTTTATCAGAATTACTTGTTTTCTATCGGAACCGAGCTTATAGTAAAGCATAAGCGTTTCTGGGATTGTATAAGCACAAGGCGTAATTCATGTAGATTTCCCAGTAATATGAAGTATCAATACACTATCAGTGATGTACCTACAATTTGTAACTTATTTGCGGACTATTTTCAATCAATTTATTCATTTGACACTCCATCGATCCAAAAGCTTCCTAATATAAGGGAAGTTGTCAATATTAGGTCTTTAGTTGTAAGTCCGTTTGAAGTTGAAGAGGTCTTATCCAAATTGGACGTCAATAACAGTGAAGGACCTGATTAAAAGAATATAACCAATTATAGAGCAAGCATTGGTGTGTAGCAGGAAAATCAACGTTAACAAACTTAGCATTAATAGTTAAATATTATTGACTGCTTCAAACCAATAAAGAAAAACCGAAATATGACTTAGAAATAAAACAGTTAACTTGTTGCAAACTAGCTTTTCAAAACCTTCGAAATTGACTATGTTTTACAAATAGGTCTATAATTGGTTAATAATATGGAAAAGGTTTCCAAACTGATATTATTTTCACTGAATTTGCGAAAGCATTCGATAGAATCAACCACCAAATCTTGTTGCACAAACTAGCTTCTCTTGGTATTCACTCTTCCCTATTAAAATGGTTTGAATCATATTTGACTGATAGAAATCAATTTGTAAAAGTTGATGGCACGCTCTAAAAACTTGCCTCGGTCCCGTCTGGTGTGCCACAAGAAAACCATTTGAGTCCATTTTTGTTCTTGTTATTCGTCAACGACATTCCCGATATTTTTCAAAATTCAAATTGCCTTCTGTTAGCATGTGACCTCCAACTGTACCGAAAAATTTCTTGTCAAACTGACTGTTTTCTTCTTCTGGATGATCTGTCGAAGCTTGATAATTGGTGCAAGGAAAATAACCTTCTATTAAATGTTTCGAAGTGTCAAATTATATCGTGCTTTCGAAATTCTAATCCCGTAGTATTTGAATATAAAATAACAATACAAATCCAGTTCATTGGTAAGGTCATTTTATAAACTTAATTTGAGGATATCAAGATCTTCTTACTATTGTAGATGCTTACTGTTTGGTATGTTGCCTACAAGGAATCGTCGGGTTTTTTTTCGGTTATTTTTATAGGAGACATAGTAACACTTCATACTCTAATTGTCCACTTTTATTAACACTATTTAATAGCGTCAGCGCACCTTCTAGAACTACACGATACAGTTTTCAATTTTACGCGTTGCACAAGAGAAGTGAATTTAATTTTCAACAAAATCGATTTTAATTTTGATGTTTCAAGAGATTCATTTAAAGAATATGTGTTAAAGAACATTCGAACAATTAATTCCCTTTAATTTACTCAAATTTTTAAGCTGATAGTTACCGTTGTATATGAAAATTAAAATCATACTAATATGTACCTTTTTAATTTTTTAAGTTATAAAACTGTATAGCCCCCAAACAATTTATTAAATTGTATCTAGTCCATAACAATTGTTATAAGATTGATGTTTTTTTTTGCAAAATCCGTTTTTCTGCAAATTTTTCACTTCAACATGCTTGGTATGCTTGGAGATCGACTGAAAGATGATTAAAAAATAATATGCAATTTACAAGTTTGTTTGTTTGTTCTGAAAAGATTGCAAAATTTAGGAACTCGAAGTGTGGAACTTTCGAAATATTGTTAATTAGTCTTAATCTATACTAATATATAAAGTGAGACTTTTGTTTGTTTGTCGGTTGTATGTTTGTAGTCGATAAACTAACAAACAAACAAAAATCTCACTTTATAAATGATGGAAATTGCTCTTCCATTCACTGATTGTGGAGTAGGAGGTTTGAAAATAAAAGAAATAATTATTAAGAGCAAAAAAACTTGATTTCAATTTACTTACTCGGAAATTTTGTTTTTAAATTCAGGCAACTGACAGCCGACATCAGTTTTTTAAAATGTCTCTCCATTTTCATTTCATTTCATTTCATTTCCTATTCATTCTTTTGTTTTATATTTAAGGCTGAACTCCTACTTAAGCTTTTACACCAAGACAATGTTTACACGCGAATTCTTGGGTAAGATTTTCTGTACAAAAGAAAATTTTAACATCGATATTAAAAAAGCATAGATTTTAGTTTCCAATCTCTGTGCTGTACATTTCGCATTTTGAATATTAGGTACATACATCTCGGTCTCGGTCAACATTAGGCCTGTGTCGTTCGGGATTGATTCGTTCATTTTCGGTCGGAAAATTTCAAAATGGGTTTTCGTATGGAAAATAGAAAGTTCTTGATTAAAAACTCGGAAACTCATTGGTTTTTAACGGGAAAATTGCATGTAATTGCAGGTGCATTGGTTTTCAAATGGAAAACTGGAAAATTTCAAAATTGGTTTTCAATTGAAAATAGAAAGTTCTTGATGAAAATCTCCGGAAACTCATTACTTTTCATAGAAAAATTATTAATTTTGTATTGCGAATTCGCAATATTCAGCGAGAGCACGAAGATAATTGTCATAATTCCAAGGTTGCTCTGAAAAGTGCGAGACGAGGGTCGCAGGGTCGGCTAGTAAGAAAATAACCGGGCTGAACGCAAAACTAAATTAGGTGTAGTAAAGGTAGGATCTATAGTCTTTGGTGTATTCTCGAGTTTTGTAACATTTTAAACTATGTTTTATTTTTGTTGAAGAAATTTATTTTTGCTACGGCGCGCAATGTTCAAAATTTTTAAAATTCAGAGCAAACAAATTTTTTAATAGAGGGCCTATTGTTCTTTTTTCTTGTTCCCAAAAACCTGTAGTTCTGTTTTTAAATGTTAACAATTTAAAATAAGTGAATGTTAGGTTAGGTTAGGTTTAGGGGCTGACAGTTGATGTTTTTACCGTCACACTTAGATCAATACAGATCCATTGTGATACCCGCAAGTTTTGCTACTCAGGCTAATAAGAAAAACCTATGAAAAACCATTTAGAGGCCTTGACGAAGTTCAGGATGCTAGTACCTGGCGTACTAGAGAGTTCTTCTAAACCCCCGAAGAAAAAGTTGCCAAGCAGTTTCTTCCTTTGGTGGGAGAGTGCGGGACAGTGACACAGAAAGTGCGAAGTGTCTTCATGCACCTCCTCGTCACCGCATCCTCTGCATAGATCATCTGAACTGATTCTCATCTTTTTCATATGATAACCTAACAGATTATGTCCGGTGATAATGCTTACAAGAGATCGAAGTGATGCCTTGTGTAGCTGCATAATTTTTCCCGTTCTTTGTTTGTTAAAACAGGGCCAGATCTTTCTTGTTGTGCCGCAGGTGTCAAGAAGATTCCACCTTTCATCGGCCTTGATAGTTATTCTTTTTGAGATTTCCTGTTTTAATTAACAGGTAGGGGTGCTAGCTAGCTGAGCTTGGCTTACGTCAAGCATTGACCCTAATCTTGCTAATTCATCGGCCTTCTCATTGCCTAGTATATCGCTGTGGCCTGGGACCCAGCAGAGTCTAATGTTGTGCTGTGCGCCAAGAACCTTGAGCTCTTCGCGGCAGCTTGAAACAAGCTTAGATTTTACCTCAGTTGCAGTAATCGCTTTTATTGCCGCTTGGATATCAATGTAAAATATCTTTTTAACAGCTGTTGTCACTGCCAGGACCTCCGCTTGGAAGACGCTACTGTAGTCTGGAAGCCTAAGCGAGTTGGTTAACTTGAGAGATTGGGAATAGAAGCCTGCTCCTACACCAGTGTCCATTTTAGAGCCATCAGAATAGATAGCTATTGACGACTCATTGGAGTACGGTATATTATCTATCCATTCCTCTCTGCTTGGGATGGCAGCCTGGAATGGTTTGTGAAAATCAAGTTCGGGTGTTTTATAGTCTGTTGTAGTACTATGACCCATAACTTTATGAAGGATCTGGGCATGTCCCAAGGAACTATTTTTCCAGACTTTAGTTTGACTAAGTCTCAGGGCACTTTTGGCCGCAGATTCTTGAACTAGGGGAATAATATCGAGTATGACTTCCAGCCCCGCAGTTGGAGTGGATCTCATTGCCCCAGTAATGCCAGTGCACGCTAATCTTTGAACTTTTGTCAAAGTTTTCAGGTTCGTGCTCTTTTCTAAAGCTTTCCACCATACCAAATTACCGTAGGTTAGTATTGGTCTAATTATTGCCAAATACATCCATCTGATAATTTTAGGATTTGGTCCCCAGGTTTTTCCGAAAATTCTTTTGCAGGAGTAAAAGGCAGTCGATGCCTTTTTGAATCTATCTTTGGTGTTCAGGCCCCAGTTTAGTTTTTTTATCTAAGATCACACCGAGATACTTTGCGTGATCAGAGATTTTGAGAGGGCAGCCTTCAATTGAAGGTATTTTAAAATCGGGTATTTTGCGTTTGTTAGTAAATAGCACTAGTTCTGTTTTAGCTGGATTGACTGTCAGCCTACAGTTCTTAGCCCATTTGCTTACCAACGAGAGGGCGTATTCTGTTTGTTCACTGATAGTGGGTAGGAATCTGCCAGTCGCTAGTAATGCAAGATCATCAAGCGTAGGCTACTATCCTTACTCCACTTGATTTCAGTTTAGAGAGTATGCCGTTCATGACAAGAACCCAGAGTAGCGGTGAGAGGACTCCACCCTGGGGGGTTCCCCTGGGTGTGGTTACTCTCACCCTTTCCTCCCCGCTAGTTCAGAGTTAATTTGTCTCTTTCTGAGCATACACATTATCCACTGCGTTATTGCCTTTTCGACTTTGTGGTCGTCCAAGGCTTGTTTCACTGTTTCGTTCTTCACGTTATTGAAGGCTCCCTCAATATCCAAGAACGTTGCAAGGGTGTATTCCTTGTCATTCAGTGATTTTTCTATGACGCTGACAACACTGTGCAATGCTGTTTCAACGCTTTTTCCTTTAATGTAGGCATGTTGAAATTCCGATATACAGTCCGGTTTCAGGGTGCTTCGGATGTGTATATCAATTAGCCTTTCAAAAGTTTTCAAAATAAACGATGTTAGACTAATGGGTCTAAAGTCTTTGGCCTCCGTATGGCTAGGTTTACCAGCCTTAGGGATGAAAACTACCTTCACTACTAGTGAATGTTTCCATAAGCTAGAATAATTTCATTGTACGGTGTTTTTTTTTTTTTTTTTTTTGAGATCGATCCCAAACAGAAGAAAATCAAATATATCTCACCCGAATTAAAATAGTACGCATACGCCACAGTGGATTTGTTTTTCTGTTGGCACTATACACAAATATTAAACAAAAAATGAAGGGAAAGACATATTAGGCGTGTTTTTTTGCACGCGTATATACGCTTAAAATGAACAGTGCACAAAAAAACGACAATTTTTTTGTTTTAGCAATTTGGCATCACAAGTTGATGATATGTAAACGAGAGGAGAAAGAAGAGCAACGTCAGCGGGAATTTTTTCTCCAGAGAACAGAAAAATCTCTTGCTCAAAGAAGAAAACCGAGAGAATGAAGAAAAGAGATCTGGATAGAGAAAGAGATACGAAGATATGGAACATACAAAAGTAGCCAATGGTTTCCTTTGATTTAAAATAAAAAACAGCAAAATCATTGCTTGGGTAATTATTAAATGAAATGAATTTCGGAATGAATTGTTGCAAATTCATTGAAAAAGGAATATGGTAGCATTGTTTTTATATCCGCTTATTTCATAAGCGTCGATAATTATCGCCGCTAACTAAGCGGATATAGAAATTTATTGTTGTTGCATTTGCATGCAATTATTTTCTTAAGCGTATATACGCGTGCAAAAAAACACACCTATTATCAAGTAAAATTTAAAGTTTCAATGCATTTATGGCTTTTGACATATGTTCCTTTATTCTAAAGAGGAGAGTCCTCCATCGCAAAGCTTTCTAATCTTAAATTCTTTCGTAAACCTTAAACACGCGAAATGTTCATTCTTTAAAATCTTTAAGAAAATAGGTATATGAAATATTGGTTCACAGTGCCAGATTAGCCTCAAGGCAGACTACCTAGTGGACGTGGTCGCTGATTGGAAATAAAAGTTCTTGGAGTTGTACCTTCAATAAACACCGACATTCAGAATTACATTAGATAAGAAGAACAAAACAAAAAAAAAATTTAAAAAAGCAGCGATATAGAAGTTGTGTAAAATTGCGGCGGACCCCAGGTGTCAGACTAATATGGGGTGCAATTAGTAACAGCATTATCTTTCATTCTATTTCTATATTTTCGAAGAAGTTCATGCAGCAAAAAATATTTGCAAAAATCTGGGCTTACTCTAGAAAATAAATTTAATAAAATATATGTATCGTGTTAAGACACCTCATTGGTGTTTCAAAGAACTAGAACCATTCAGGAAGAGCTGTCGCTGAACAAGTTCTAAAGCAATATAAAAAAGAATTAAGAAAGAGTAATAGGTCCTCATTGAGAAACTCTGTGGTAAAATAAGAAATACTTCAGAAACCTCGAGCTCGGGAAATTCTATCAAAAAGTCCCACAACTCCCAGTGCTTTAAAAACTAAAGTGGGCTCTTGGACTACCACAGAATCTCTAAATCTGTTATTAGAAATTTACTTTCTAGGGAGTTCTAACATTTGATACGATCTCACAATCATTGCAAACAACATAGTGGATCTAATAACGCGGGAAAAACTGCAATGGACTGTAGATAGCTTTGATCATTCTGTCTAGTTGTATAAGGGTTGGGATAATATTCCCAAAGCCTGGAGAATGCAAAAGTACGTCTTCATTCGAAAAGTAAGAAACCCTCCCACGTTCACCCTAAAGATCTATAACCATTTATCCTATCATCCTTCCTTCTTCAAACCCTGGAAAGGTTGATTGGAATTCACCTCAGACAAACTTGAAACCATGTCTCATATCCACACTTAACATGCGTACTCTAAGGGAAATCAAGTAGAAAAACACTCACTCACTGTTGCGTAGTACCTATTGAATATTCCCGCAAATACAAAGAATATAACCTAATAGCTTTCCTTGATATCGAAGGACCATTCAGCAACGTCAGCTACCAGGTGATCACAACAGCAATTTACAAGCTGCAAATAGAGAAATCACTCATTGATCTATATATAAGTCTCCTGCTTGGGAGCAGAAAATAATTTTTCAGCTGAGGAGTTTAAGTACCACCAGACCGGTGAATCGAAATACCCCCAAGGTGGGGCCTTTCGCCTCTTTTATGGAACATGGTAGTAAAACGACCTCCTTAACATCACTGGCAGCAGAGGTTTCAAGGTGATTCCCTTTGCCGACGACGTTGCAATATCTGTATCTGAAGAACACCTTCAAATTCTCTCGGAACTCCTACAAAATGCATTAAACAGCCTATAACAAATCGGACAAAGCATTGTGGCTTGGACGTTCACATTAAATGGAACTAGTAATCTTTACGAAAAGGTACAAAACTCCTCAAAATAGTTCACCAACGATTAAAGAAATACCCCTAAACTTCTCCGACCAAGCCAAATATTTAGGCTTCATTTTGGACAAAAAACTAAATTTGAAGGCAAATATAGATGAAAAAGTAAAGAAGGCTACTCTAGCCATAGGCTCAGAATGGGGCGGTCAGCAGGTATGTGTATCACGGGAGCACTTCACTCAATACCAACAGCAGCTTTAGAGGTATAGTTCCAAACCTAGCAGCTCTTGACATCTTCTCCAAAATGGTGGCAGCCAACTCATCCGTGAGGCTTTAACAGCCTATACACAGCACACTTGTGTGCACATCGGTGTATGTGTACCGTCTGTAGGCTTGTGGGTGCATCATTTTTGGTGTTAGAAAACGTGTGAGTAAATATCCACACCTTGAGTGTGTGAATAAGGAGGACCTCTGGAAGAAAACACGATGCACTTCTATATAGACGCTTCAAAGATCAACCACGGTGTTGGAAGTGGTAGCTACTCGATACAACTTCACAGGGTACCACCTGCTTAGCAACCACCTGAAGCGGGCAGTTGTATTATTTAAGCTTCTTAATTAAGTAGGATTCTTTAGACTCCTTACTCTCTCATTGGCGATGAGAACTTATTATAATTTGCGTTTCAACTGTGGTCAATAATTAGTCGTGTCTTCTTCTTAACTTATAAAAAGTTGCTTCACTGCCTCTCAGTCCGCAACTGGTTACCTGCACACATTTGTAAGTAAATTAAAAAGAGCTTCTGATATTGAAAAACTGACAGCAGAGAGTCCGAGGCCTCCCATTTGATTTCGAACTTAGACTAATAATACAAATTTTAATATTTTTTACCGATCCTTTATTCAATTTGGAATGCCTGCATGCATTTGGTTGATTGCATCAGAGCTTTCACTTCTATTTGCACAAAATGATAAAATAAACTAGTACCTATACCTAATATGCATGTATGAGATTCGCGGATATTCGAGTATACACAAGAACCCGTGTTGAATTTCGATTTCCAAAGACTCAAAGACGCACTCTGATCATGATCACCATTCCAAATTAGTTCACTTTTTAAAAACCGAAATGTTTTTTAAACGAAAGAATTGATTAATTTTGAATTTATTTTCCACATGCACTTCAATTTTTACCATTTGGATACCGTCAAAGCATATTGCTATGTCTTAGTAGTGACAGAAAAATGGTGTTAGCTTCGTTTTATTCTTCAAAAATGAAACAAATTACTAGATTTTCGTAAAACGTTTTGATTTCTTTTAAAAGAGGCAATATTTTATTAGGTTAATGTTATGTTTTTCTTTCAGGAGTAAGTTTGAGCTCGATTACTTAATTTTATTTAAAGTATTTATTACCCGTAGTGGTCCGTAGCTTAGTGGTTAGGTGCGTTGGCTGCTAAGCAGAACGTCGTGGGTTCGAATCCTATCGGGCCCAAAGTTTTTATTTCATCTTTCACGGACACTGCCTCTTGCGAAGAACTGACAAAACTTCCAAGAGTTTCATCTGTCATGAAAAAGTGCTTCTCAACTTTGCCGTTCGGAATCGGCGTTAAATTGTAGGTCCCCTCAATTCTTCACACGCACCTGAGAATTGTTGATGAGAGTAAGCCACTTAGGCCTTGGATCTTCAAGAGCTGTCGCGCCACTCTATTTATTTTATTTTTTTAATTAATTAACCCAAACAAACATCAAGACACGACTCTTGAGCCTGAATAGATATCGGATATTATGTTTTATATGGCCTTAAAGGGTTATTTACATATAGTGGTATGTCTTAAAAAATGCTAGGTCTCATTAGTTTTAAATAATAAATTGATGCCATATTTTTTTTCAATAAAACACGTTTATCTGTGAAGACCAAAATAAATAAAATTCTTCTTTAAAACTTGTTATATGCACCAAAGAACGCAACCAATTTCCAAGACTGGAGTATGAGCCCTTTTGGTTCTGAGATTAAGGGTGTGGTTGCCCGAATAGAATAATAGAACCCAGGACACAACCCATATTAGATTTAAGTGGTTCGCGAAAGTACTAATAAAATGGGTTTTTAATATTCCTCACTGCAAAAAAATATAAAAACCTTCCATTTCCGGTCGACGTTGAACGAACGGTTTGTTCAAAATTTTAAAGGATTATTCGTAGCCAAAATAAAAGAATACCGGATTCCTTATAGTATTCGTCATTCCCGGCTATCATGAATCCGAAAGTCAAAAGTAATTTGTCTCGCATAAATGTCAAGTGAATTAATGGTGGATATGGAGGTGAATGCCGTTACATAATTTTGAACTAATATACAAACAAGAGCAAATATTTTTATTTATTTATTTATTTTTTTATTTCAACGTTTTGCATATTTGTATTTGTATTTGTATTTGTATTTGTATTTGTATTTGTATTTATTATTTATGAAATGACTTGATACATCGATAGGTCTTCAAAAATAGCTTGAGTACATCTTTTTGTCACATTTTTTCCTACCTCTCACAGTTACATGGCTTATTATATGCGTTACATTGCAATGAGTTTTTTTTTTTTTTGCACATGCCAATGTGATGCATATGTTATGTAAGGCAACAACGGGATGAATAGAGAAGTTGCCTATTTGAGTTCCTGGGTCGGATCGAATCACGCCACCGCTAAGGCATAACACTAGGGGGGACGTTGACTCGAAAAGAAACCTGTTATTTAATTTGGCAGCTTCTCTTAGATTTCGTATGTTTTGGTTTTAAATTTGTTTATAAATTGCTATGAAAATTTTCAGACGTTGACTATTGTAATGTTCGTGGGCTACGTACGAATTTTCTTGCTACGTACATTCACACTGTTTCTAACAGGCCAGCTGTTTTGGCGCTGAGTGAAACCCAAGTTGGTGAGAATTCGATCCTACTGAATTTCTCATTCATGGGTATAGCTTAGTGCCATTATTCTTCCTCCACCATGGTCTCGCCGTTTACATTAGGAATGATGTCGCTTATCAATTCCTTCCACAATATAGACGCTGCTCCAACCCTGGTTTTCAATTTTGTAGTTACGTTCCACCATAAATAAGACATCATTCACTATTGTTTGCTCTATCGAAGACCAAATTTGGACAGGGCTTTGAACTTCTCGTGAATTTGACGCTCTGTCGGACTCCATTCCAAAGAATTTTATCCCTGTATCCTCACACATGAAATCGTTATTACGGGCGATTTCAATGTACACAATTCTTCGTGGCTTCTCCATTTCGGGCCAGACAACACCCGAAGGAATGTGTGCTGAGATCTTGCTGAGTTTAACCACCTACTCAGCTTGTCACCGACCACTCGAATATGGAACATTAATGCCAAGCGGAAAATACTCTTGACTTGTTTCTTACGATCTGACCCTGATAAATACACTATCAGTGTATTAACGCCTCTAGGCAGATCAGATCCATAGTATTATATCTGCAAATTTCTCGTGTCAAGCTAATCCAGTTAGAGAAAGAGCTCCGAAGAGAACCGTGTGGCAATACGAGAAAGCCAACTGGGACGGTCTCACAACCTTTTTCCGGATCTTTAACTGGTCACTATGCTTCCTCGATAGTGACGTAGACTCCAGCGCAGATATGATTAATAATATGATTATTTTGGGAATGAAACTTTTATCCCGAATAGGTTAAAAGCATCAAACCCAGGAAAAGTCATGGTTTGATTCAAGCTGTAAAGAGGTTATCAGGGAAAAAGAAGTAAGGTTCCGATGTTTTTAGAGCCAACCCAATGAGGAAAACCGGAACAAGTTTTAAACAAGTCAGGAAGGCCAGCAATGCCCATATTCGGCGGACCAAATTTTTACATGGCAGTAAGAATTTTTGGTCATTTGTAAAAAATATGAAGAATTCTTCTTCTTCCTCGGTCCCTACGCTCGTTGACAATGACATTCCAGTTGCTAGCTCGCTCACGAAAGCGAACCTTTTTGCTAGGCAGTTCGCCCCTTCTTCGTTGGATTAGAAACTTTCTTTCGAACCGTTCAATACAAGTTGTTTTGGATGGATTCAAGTCTGAAATCCACAATATAAATGCCGGTGTGCCCCAGGGCTCCGTTCTGTCTCCAACCCTCTTTATCATTTTTATTAATGATCTCTTGTCTGGTACTTCTAATCCAATAAATTGTTTCGCTAGTACCCTTAGCTTCTCATATTCGTTCCAGATTCACATCCCTCGTCCGCGGATGTGGAACTGCAACGGCAAAATATGATAAGCTCATTAAACTCTGACTTAAACAGCATTGTCCAATGGGGAATTAAAAACCGTGTAGAGTTTAATGCTTCGAAAACCAAATGCTGTCTTGTATCGTTGAAGCGAGACCTTTGCCACTGTCCATGAGTGGCACTTGCATCAAAGAGATCGAACATCTCGAGGTTCTCGGTATGTGCATCACTGACCACCTCTTGTATGTGCTCGATACGCGATGTAGCCAAAAATGCCGCAAGATGTTTGGGTTTCTTAAGACGATGCAAGAAATTTTTCTCCCCGTCTGATCTGGCGCTGTTATCTATAAGACTTATATCCTTCCAAAGCTTGAGTACAATTCCCATCTTTGGGCTGGTGCTCCAGTAACTTACTTAAGCCTCTTGGATGGTATACAAAGAAGAGCCGTGAGAATGATCGTTGATAGAGATATTCAGCCTTATCACGAATAAATTTTCCCTGGAGTTTTTTCCCAAATTGGGAACTTTGCTATCATGAATAATTTTCGAGAATGGGAAAAAGCTTAATTTCGAAAAATTCGTATCGCCAATAATTTTTTCCAGGGAACTTTTTCCTTATTTGGAACAGAATTTTCCCCAAGTAAGTTGTGTGGGAAAAACTTGCTGTGCATCACCATGAACTGAAATAGAAGACTATTTCTTTTTTTTCTTTGGTGAAGAGAGGGGCAGAAGTCGTGGGGCTAAAGATCAACTCGAAAAAACTTAATGGATCATCTGTAAAACTTAATCATCAATCCAAGTAAATATTTCTGGACAACTCTTTTAGATTAAGGACCAAGCCCTGATTGTAATGCTCCAATGTTGAATCCCTGCTGCTTTACGGGAAGTAGCACTTGGGAAGTCACAGACGCTGCCACAAGAATGTTTCAAACGTTCGTTAGTTGATGTCTCAGAAATATTTTGAGTATTTTTTAGCCCTACCGTATCTCAAATGCTGTCAGGAACCCATAGACTTAAGCATACGAAGACGAAAGTAGCTGTGGATTGGCCACACGCTTCGAAAAGGCGACTGCCATGGAACCCGCTCACACGAGAAAGCAGAAGTGGGCCGGCAGGCAATGGACTTGGCGATGAAAGGGAATCAGCACGACCCAATGGCTCATAGTAGAAGAGACCCTATGCCCCGTAAAGGAAACATCACCGACGTAATGGGTCAATAGCTTAGGTAAAATGCGTTTAAACAACAAGAAGCAGTCTTACTTGCATGTTTATTTCGGAAGTCGGAATCAAAAATGAATGCAAATGAACTTTTATTACAGGTAAAGATCACGAATTTCCCAGATATGCAAAAGCAAATGATACGCGAAAATAAGTATCAACAAGCCATCTATCAGCCACTGAGAACCAAAAATATCTGCAAAGCCTGGTTACCGAGGTATGATCTCACTTCCATTCCTCCTGGTTTTAGTTCTAAGCTTCTTGTAATCCCATATAAAGTATGCACATACATATGCACCTATGTAAGTACATATGTATATCTTCTGGTGCAAATTCCTCGGTAACCAGGGCTAGGAAATGAGTTTGGCTTTCAAAAATAGGCTCAGGATAATAATTACTATTAAATATGTCCGTAAAAT
>CAKKXW010000259.1:6936-26249 GCA_920937365.1 Sphaerophoria rueppellii | reverse complement strand
AAAATTCCCTTATAAAAAAGAGAAAAAGTGGATGCCGCAGTGCAAGATACATAAAATGCAGAATTTTCCTGTTCCCTTTCCTTGTCTTAAAAACAACAGATGGGTTAAAGTTACCATCGCTAAAAGTGTAACAATGATTCATGTTAACCGCTCCATGCGGTTGTAACAACACGTTTATCTTGAGGGTAAGAAATTAGTTTAGTGTTAGTATTTAGACAGACGGAATCGCCGGACCCACTTTTTTCGACTTCTCTATCATCGTAATATCATACCTCATCCTCATCTCAAATTTTTTTTTTTTACGAATTCAATACTTGCCATATATTCTATATGTCGAAAGTAAAAATTGGGTTGGCCGTTTTATGATTGTGATTTGATTAAAGAATGGGAGTTCTATTTGCACAACAATGTTGGCGTACCTCGCCAATTGTACTTAGTAACAATGTGAAAATCGCTACCATTGAAATTGGGTAGACAACAAAAATTCTGTTCCTTTCCCTTGTCCTTTTAAGACGTAAAATACATAGAACGTGACGCCGTAGGTGAAAAAGAGAAAAAATATTCCCTTAAAATTAATTGTAAAACGGATTGATGGTAGATATACTTTATTTATTTTAAGCAGGATCGGCAAAATAAAAATCATAATTAACCATTACTGAATAACAAAAATCATTTTGAATATACAATAAAATTAAACGACAACGATCAATTAGACGTTTTTAATACATATTGTCTTTTTTTCCCCATACAAAAATACAAAACCTGAAAAAGATCAATTGAACGAAACAAAAACATGTCTTCGTCTGTTTTCGTTTTTTTCCCGAACGCACAGTGGACGCAAGGATGAAATGAACTAAAAGAAACAAAAAATTAGACATTTTCAATTATGTCTATTTTTCCCATACAAAAACCGAAAAAAACGTGTGCTGGCTCTTCTTTCCCCAAACATTTTCAATAGAGAACGAAGACACTTTTTGGGATGTCTTCGTTTTTTCCCGAACTTTGAATGAAGTATGAGTATGGCGTTGACGTTGACCGCTGACGTGTGTTGTGTTTGTGGATCTAATAATGGAATGGATGGAATAAGGGTTGTTTGGGTGTATTTATTAATTCATTTTTTTATAACTATTTTATTTATTATCTATTTATAGTTTATTCTTGTTATTTTCTTCAATCGATTTCGTTTGGGTAGACACTGTCTTAAATGTCTATGTGACGGATCGTCCCTGTACACAACCTGGCACGTTCGTTATCACTGAAAGCTAAGCTTATACATTCCTCATCGTCTCTATTTTCCAATCATGCAAAGGGCGAAAATCACACCAAGAATCTTCCTCTTGAAATTCCAATAGCCATATAAATACAAACGTCTAATTCACTCTTATTCCACAGGTTAACTAACCCTTAGAATAAGAGTTAATCGATGGGTTAACATTTGTCATTAATAAAAGCGTTTTTTCACTACTCAGTAGCCAGCACAATACCTATTGAAGTGCGAATAAAACGTTCCAAGGCTCCAACTTACTCTGTCTGTCAAACTCAATTGAAACGGTAATAGTTACATAAAACGTCGAAATTGGACCTGAGGGTTGCGTCTCGGATGGACAAAATAGCAAATACTTCAACCTAAGAGAGTCCGTAACTCAGGACATCAGATTCGCGGAAAAAAATAATTCTTCTTAACGCCCGCCATCAGCGCTGTCTTCATTTCAGAATTGAAAGTTCTATCGCCGGCAACAACTGTCATTTTTTTCACTGGTTTTTTATCGACTGCAATCTAAATTGTTGTTGTTTGCCAAGGGAAATTTTGCTGTGCTGGCAAATAATTTGTTCCCGAAATTGTAAAGTGACGTTTACCGATTTGTTGTTTGTTATCTTTGCTATCTCTATTGCAAACGATAGCGGTGCCACTCAATGAACTGACAGAGAAGTAGTTTTTCTAACAATATTTATATTCGTTTGCTAAACCACCTCTACGGTGAATAAAGTTGGTAAACTTCCGTTAAGAGAATTTCTATCAGTAGCATTTTCCACTTAGTCCACAGAATAAGGGTTAATCCTTCGCTATCCTTCTATTAATTTGGCTGTAAAAGTTTCTCATCCACTATTGTCAAGGTTCATGCCATGCTCCCTGTACCTAACACTTAAAAGGCTGGGACTATCAAGAACAGTTTTAGGTTAGGATTTCAGTTCTAGCCGCTGTTGTCGGGTGGAATTTGCATTTACATTAACTCGATCGCAGCCGGCTGCGCTGTGTATAGTTCAACGGTCTATTAAAAAAAATGTTTGTGGTCAAGTTTTGCAAATATTACTATATTCCCTTATGGTTTTCATGTTCTTACTTTTAATACCTTTTAATTTACAGAATATTTTCCATACCTACACGTAATACGGTTAGATCGCATCATTGATATATGTGTTATTTATGACCATCACAGCTCCTTCCATTCGATAGACCGTTGGGTCTATTCTCGGAATATTTCTTGGTTTCCATTAATAAACATTTATTTAACAAGAACAACGGTTTCTTTAATAAAACAGAAAGACTACATGCTTTGTCATGTTCTTAAACCTGAAGCTATGAGGAATTGATAATTAAAATCATACACATCGTTACTCCTTTGTCTTTACTTCCTTGTTACTTACGAAGTAAACAACTACTTGTAACAGTTGAAATTTTAAAACTTACAGTTCATCGTATTGATTTATATGTTCTTACCCGTGGCCTTCTTTAGGGGTATTACAATGAACCCTTAGGGTCTTAGTGAGTCAACAACATCTAGAAAGTCTCTCTAACCTTAACTATCCGTGGCCTTGTACTGTCGTAAAACAAAGCATACAGCAATTAAAATTAGTCATCCTTTGGATAGCGGTTTATTAAATTAATAGCCAAGCATCTGTTGCAACCTAACATGCGATTGCTCTCTGGGGAGCCATCTCTGTAGATCCAAAGGAAATCGTTTGCATTCTCAAGCTACGACTCGAATGATTGGCAGAATTAATTACCAAACGAAGATCAGTGAGAAAACATAAATCGGCAGTGCATTGATTATTTCCTTAGGTGAGCATAGCTCAGAGTGATAAATTTTATTTACTTAAACAACACAACTAGATTTACTGGTACGTACATCGATCAGCTGAACTATAAAGAAAAGAGCACATCAAAAATAAATTGATTCCTTAGTAGGTTGTAAGGAAGCTCGGTGGAAATGTTCGCTTGTTTTAGCAACGTCATTACTGTAACTATTCAATAAATCAACCATAAAATAATTTGAACGCCCGCCAGTCAAATCCTAACGACTTCCTAAACAAACTGAAACAAGAACATTCCGTTAGGGTTTTTAATTAGTGTTAAAAATTTAACAATAACGTTAGAGAGCATGGGCCCGTTCAAGAATAATGACCAAATAACAGCGGTTGGCTTTTACGTCACTTCTGACTTTTTGACTTGAACAAAACGATTAAACATGAGTCTTGTGCTTCCATAAATGGCACTTCTCTCGACTTTGAAGAAGGTTTTTCCATTTATCATTTTTGAATGGTTATGAAGCTCGTTTTGAAGGTGAGGTTATTTAATAATTTCGTGCTGGTTGTTACTGTTTTCAGACAAATCGATAAGATCAGTCTCTCTGCCACTTCCTAAGGTGTGTACTGGACCACTTAAGGAGAATTGAAGTTCAATAAGCTTGTAGTTCAATACAATTTTTGTTCGTGATCGACCTTGAAAATGTCGCTCACTTGGATTCTCAAGACTTTCAGACACTTCAGTTACTATTACGAGAAAAGATCTCCAATGGAGTGGGCTTCAAGTGAGTCACAAGAAGCATGGGGTACCGCTGATTGATCTTGAATTGAACTGATATAGATCGTTGTACATGTGGAGTGAGTGATTTTTGAAGGGAGCGCAATGTGTTCCACATCGTTGCACAGTGCACAGAAATTATTTATTTACCAATGTGGTCGATGCAGTGAGGTATGACGATTCAAATGAGTGTCGGTGGTCGTATTACATCAACTTGTCTTACGGTCTAGCACGTAAACCGAAATCGGGAAGATTGATTTGATTTTGAAATGCGGTTTGGTTTTATTTGTTAAGCGGCTTATTATTGTTATTGCTTATTGATGTGGATCTCAGTTTGGATTTTGTCATAAAATTTGAAGGGGGTGCGGTTCAATGCATGTTTTTGTGCAGTTAATCTAGAAAAAGCAAGTGGTCGCATGTTCCGTAGTAAAATTTTTCAAATTTTAAAGGTTTTCACCTTGAAAATGTGTTAATAGTGTCATTTTGAAATTGGGGAGAAAAAATTAATCATCAAGTCTCCCCGACGGGGAATTGAACCCCGGTCTCCCGCGTGACAGGCGGGGATACTGACCACTATACTATCGAGGATGTTGATTTATCGGGCGACAGAAAAATTGCATCATTTACTTGTACTTCATAATGTAAAGTTTTTGAGTAAATATTTTCCTTTGAAGAATTTTTGAGGCGCAACCCCGATTTTTAATTCGAAAGCAAACGGAAAATGTGCTGGAGTTAAATGCTTTTCTTTTATCCGTTGACTGAAGTTCTTATGATTAAAATGCACTTTTAATGTTGTTCAATTTACAAACTCGAAATATTAATCCATCAGGCAATAAGATACCCAACTTTCTATACAACAAGAATAGAAGAGGTGTTCCGCAGGGCTATATTCTTAGACCTCTTGTATTTTCGCTTTACTAGAATGACCTTACATCAAACGTTCTGTCCTATTCGTAGTGTTTTGTTGAAGTGGCGTTGTTGTTGTGGCAAAGCTTTGCTTTTGGAACTGGCTGATAAACTGAAAGGCCGATTACTTACTTACTTACTTACTTAAGGGGGTGCTACAGTCCGTTGTGGACTTGGGCCCCAATCAACAGTCTCCACCAGCCAGCTCGGTCCTTAGCTAGCTGTCTCCAGTTTTGCACTCAAAGTTGATTGAGGTCCTCTTATACTTGAGTGCGGCACCTGATTCGCGGTTTTCCTCTCCTCCTACGTCCTTCGGGATTAGTGTCGAAAGGTTATATTTACATCATAGTAGTAATTTATTTACTTAAGATTGAGCTTAGGTCTGATTTTACCTAGCTGGATCCAAAAACTGTGTTTTACAGTCCCTAGCCAGTGTTTAGTTTTGCAGGCAGATTATCGTCAGGCTGTATGCTCCAGCTGAGTCGATTTCGCCTTCTATTGCGCTGTCTGACAGCTGGGGTTGACAGACCCCAGTGTCCGGACGATTTTGATCTCAATAGGATATAAAGGAGAAACTAAACCCAGAATTTTAAAATAACAACAAAATAAATAATCAGTAACATTTATCACATACACATCCGTAGTTTCAACCCGAACAAGGGTATAACGGAAGAGTTGGGGTGCCGCAGACCTTGGAAAAATATACTGGGAACAGTTGATTATGTGCAATTTTGTAATCAAATGGAGTTTGTTTCAATGAAAATATAATGAACTTCCAAAAACTAATGAGAAAAAATAAAGTTTGCTTTTTTTAATCGTTTTTTTTATAGTGTCCGGCGAACTGGTCGGAAATAAGGCGAGAATCTAGTCTCCAGACAGCTCTTAGGTTTTACTTTATTATTTTTTCTATGTTAAAATTCTTTTAGAAACGTTTAATTTCCTTGGCCAAAGTGCTCTTTGTATACACCAGTAATAGTGCGTGTTGAAGGCTTCGTCCCTTTACAGGTAGATTTTGAAGACAAGAAACACAAACTAGTTGACCTTGGAACATGTTAGTATTACAGATACGAATTCATATAGAAAACAGGAGAGTTATGCACCATTTAAGCAACCGACGAGTAGTGATGTAGGTTCAAAATCGTCCGGAGACTGGTCCCAATTTTATTTTTCTTATATTTCGTTTGAATTAACAATAGCCAGAAATTATTCTTTAAATTATTTTGATGCCAAACAATCAGGTGAAATGAAAATGGTTTCATCTAAACCTACTCAACGCATAACAGAAAAATATTGAGTTTTTATTTGGAAATGTCCGGACAATCGATTTTCATGTCGTTCGGAGACTAGAACTGTTGTCCGGAGACTCCGGAAAAAAAGTTGTCTGTCCGGAGACTTGTGCCGTTAATCTATATATCAACCAAACTCAGAAACCCCGAAATTCAAACGGAAAAGTGTCCCCTTTCCTGCTGGGTCCCTTCTTCTATGTGTGAAAATTTCCAGAAATGCGTCATTGAGTAACTTTGTTCTTCACATATTTTTGTATCTTTTCGATAATCTATCTTTTTATCATTTTATGCAATTAAAATCTCTAACTTCGCTTTTAATCTTCACAAAACATTAAAACACTATCGTTTTTCTCTACTCTCGACAATTCTCAGTTCAAATTTCCTTGTTTTGATACGTTTACCACCCGGATGGATGTCTAGACATGTTCTCGATGTCTCTGGTCTAACAAAGTCACATAATAGCTTCTGCGCCCACACTTCCGTGAGAATATGTAAATCAAGATCTCTTCCACTTCGTCTTCAAATTGAAAAAGAACCTTGATACCGAATAGGGATCCCCTGTACAGGTACACCCTCGCGAGCGATTCTCAAATGGTTTGGTCAGAATAGAAAAACCGCCAAACATCTTAAGATCATGTAAAATCAACGAACTCGAACCGAACGTCGCAAATTTTATGTAACAAAAAACGTCCAGAACTCAGAACATAGAACTCTCTATAATTTCTTTGTATGGTAGGAAGACAAAAAAGATGTATCAAAGCACATGAAAGCAATTTAAAATGCGCTTCCTGCTTTGGCGCACAAACATATAATATGTATCGCCAACGACGACGACGAGACGTTGGTAGAAGAAAGATCCCTCAAATGGACAGGTCGGCATTCGGACATGCAGTAATCAAAGTAAATTAAATCGTGTGCTCTAGGTTACCGCGTTCCTTTAAAATCTCAAGTGAGACTCTATAAGGGTCTACCGAATAGAATCTAAGGTCTATGTCTCCGCAATAGTCTTCTTCAAAGTCATCGTCATTATCGTGGTCGTCTTGCATCGTTGTCGTTGAGGGAGTACTCTTACCTTCAACACAACTTTGATATGCTTTTACTTACTCTACGGCGCGAGTATTATTTTCAAGGAGTAAAAGTTGAAGACCGCTAAAAAAAAACAAAAATGATTTCAGTTTGTGATCAATTGCATACGACCATGCTCTTGACTTTATCTTCTGTTTTTTTCTTCTCTGCATACATCGTGTATTTATGTAGACAGCACTCATTGGTGTTGGTTATTGTGGTAATATATTTTCTTAGAATAATCAGCGATGCGAAGGTAAAATCGCTTTAACATGAGGTAAAGTAGTCCCTTACACTGACACTCGTCGAAGGTACAAAAAAAAAAAAAAACAAAAACACCATGCCTTGGCTCGATTACGACCATCCGACCGACCATCTGAGGAGTTAGAACCCTTCAAATGTGCATAAATTGAGATACTCTATTCCATGAAATAGACGCCAACTTGGGATACGACAACATTATTTTTGTGCAATCTTCCGTAGTCGGACAGGTGGACATAAACATGGAATGGTGGTGTTGTTTTTGCTTCTTTCTTTTTTAAAAGGAATTCACAATGTCACTTGTTCGATGTTGGAGCACTTCAAGTCCATAATATTCAGAACACCACATCTGGATTTTCTCTAAATGACTTGTTTCAGTTACTTGAAATGGTTTTGAAGCTTTGGTTTGTTACTTCATCATCATATGGCTTAAAGATGGAGCAGGTCTACGATGTTGTCTTGAATACACACTTTGTTTCGGACGCGATTGAAATCATGGTAAATGTATTTCATAAATTCTATCAAAAATGTCAAATGATACCAGGAAAGTGTAATCCCGGAAGACAGTTTATAATGTTCTCGATTTTGGATAAATGTTTCTTGTGAAAACAATTCTTATTGCCCCAAAATGTCTGAGATCGGTGATCAGATTTCCCTCTCCGTCTTTGCAGTTTACAGTAGGTGCAGCCCGGTGTAGACTGCGTCATGTGTATTCGTCATTTCTGCCGACTCTTCTTCAAATTAGTGAAGGTGAAATTTTTCAATTATAGGTTATGGTATGATGTAGCGTGACCCCACAAACTTTTACTATGAATCGTCAAAACTTCAATATAAAATGAACGCCTCCAGTCCCAAATAAACTCTTTCAAACACAATGCAACTTTCAACTTCAACGTCAAGAACCTTCCCATAATTTAATTTAAACATCGTAAAACACACACATCTGCCCCACAGTAAACCAGATAAACCAACTTAAACTCCTTCACTCACTCATGCCGCAGAGAGATAGTGTCAGAGCAATAAAAAAGTACTTAACATCTCTCCACACGAGATGTACCTAATTTCCTGGTAATCTAAGTCACCTACAGCGGCGGTGCCACTAAAACGATCTCCCAAAGCAAAGTACCCCATTAAAATCTCATTTTCACAAGATCTATATCAAGCTGCCAAGACACCGTCACCGCAGTTTGACTGCAACACAACAACTACTTGAAGGGATTAAATACTTCCGAAGGCTAATTGTTAATTAGACAGTTCCAAAGTCGGTTTTATCTTAAGCGAAATCAAAAGCGTCCCATATCACGGAACATCAACCATCTCGAACAGCTCCGGTAGCAAATAAAAAAAATTATAGATATGACTAACTAGTTTCGATTGTGTCTTCGACAACATTAAACCTTTTTGCTGGTGAGACTTTGTGAGTTAAAAAGTCCTCCCACAATCGCATTTTAATGAGTCTATAAATGTGGATAGTCAAACTGCAACTCTCCATTCTCCAATGTTTGTTTTTATTTATTTTTTTAGAGTCAATTGTCAAGTATGGAAAATATGTCATATCGCTCCCACGGTCTTGTCAAATCCACTGACATCCCGTTGAATGGTGACTGTCTTCGAATTACGAGACTTTTTACATGATTTATTAGCCGGGAATTGTGTTCAGCAATCAGCATGGAAATATTATGGCAGGGAATTCCATTGCAATCAACATGCAGATTGAGGTTAACTCCTGGGAGTTCGGCTACCGTTTATGATTGACGATTGATTTTCTTATAGGATGTGCGATGGGTTGGTCAATTAGTATTCTATTCAAGGCGGAAGACGAAAAGTGAATGATATGATTTGACATTTAGCATAAGGATTTGCAAGAGTGGTTGTTGCTACTGTGAGTGCAGGGAAAATGTGGAATATTTAAAAGGAGGAAACTGGAATAGCAGCAAAAAAGCATCTTCCCATACCGGGAATCGAACCCGGGCCTTCTGACCATATGGGATGCTATCTTTGTTTGCATTTCTGACGAGCATCGAAGACACTATGTTTTTTTATTTCTGTATTTAGTTGAGTCATATGGTTTTTCCAGCAATTAATGAGTCTATCGGGATATTCCTTAGTTGACACAGTTTTATTTTTTCGAAAGCGAAGAAATGAAAATTGGAGTGTGGAGTGGAGAGAGAAGATGATGAAACGGAATGCAAAATAAGATCTGATATGATTTTCATTTTTGAGATCTCTTCCGCCGTTACTCGTTTATCTTTTCGGATCAAAGTTCTTTGCAAAGTGATTAAATTTTCACTATTTTTGTTTTCACTTCAATTGGAAATCTACACTTCTGAAGCTATCACAAGTTTTACTTTTCAAGAACATCAAAAGTCATGGATATGTTATTCGAATAGAAATAGAAATAGAAAATTCGATTGAACATCTGAATCAACCATTCTCTTTGATTAAGATCATAATTAGGGGAAGTCGCGGAAGAATAAAACAGCGATACGACGACGCAAGCGGCATGCGGCTAGTAGGTCTAGTGCATGACGAATTCAGTCGAGCGAACACAAATTACATCAAATTCACAGCGTTAATGGCGTTTGACGTGAAAACACGCATGAAAATTGTTTTATGAAGTGGGTTAATGATAATTTGGAATGGTTGGATGATGTGTTAGGGTGACTAATGGAGATCAAGTTTTATTTATTACTTTTCAAATCTGTATGTGATGCACATATAAATAAAATGAATCCAAATTTTCCTTGGTCACAGCAACACGCCTGAACGGCTGAACCGATTTCCCTAATTCTTCTTTTTGTTGTGTTCGTTATTGTCAGGAGAAGGTTAATGTGAAAGAAAAAATTTAGAAAACTGCTTGGAAACTAAGAAAATTTAAGAATACTTAATCATAACATAAAAAAAACTGTTTAAAGAGTGGGGTAAGTCGGGATGATTTTTCGAAATATCTCAAGTTCCAGTTTCATGTCTTAGAAATTTGCATTTGTTAAAATATCATTTAAGCAATATAAAAACATCGCTAAAATATCGATTTTAATATTTTTATCTGAGTTATACACTTATTTCTGAACCCTTCCAAATTGTCAATTTGACATTTACAATAGGAGGTTTTGACAGAGGGAGAGGAGCATTTAAAAAATCCCTCTTCCGCAATTACCTATAGAAATTATGCAAGTTTGTGTAAAATTTCTTCGAGAAATAAAAGTTGTCCTATCTTGAGAGCATCTCGCACAATCTTTTGAGGGTTTGAACAAAAAATTACACTATTGGTTGTTTTAAGCCATAAAACGTGCCAAACTCGTAATTTGTGACTTGCTTAAGCCTAGGCAACAGTTTCGTCTCATAAAACCCGCAAACCAAGCTTTTCCAGCAAGTTTGTTTTACATTCCATGATTTTGGATATAGCAATTGCTTCAACAAATCACCCTTTGTCTTCACTTAAAATGCTGCAAAATGAATAGTTTTCAAGAAATGGGCTAATGTCAATTCCTGCTCCATGTCAAATCATCCCGACCTTACCCTGCTTCCTTTTATTAATTTCTTATAATTTTCGAAAATTCAAGAAATTGATTTGAAATTTAAACAAAAATAAAACTAGCTTCCCCGACTGTCGTTGCCTTGCCAACCCAACAAATCTTTTCTCGAGAGCCAGTTTCACATTTCAAAGTATCTATCTGATTCGAAAAAGGAGAAAGAAGGCTTAGTAGCAGTAGAAAGTCAATTATTCGTGTTATCAACTTCTCAGAGGAAGTTATTGTATTGGGTCCGATTTTGTGAATTTCCAATTTCTGCATATCTCCATGTTTCGAAGTCACTTGAATGTCTATGTGTGTGTATGTGTGTTCGTATGTGCGTTACGTTTTTTCAGCTCGATTATCTCACGAACCACTCATCGTATTGTCATAAAATTGGTCTCATTCGAAGCGGTAGTGTGTTTTTAAGAGCTGATTAGCGAAATCGGCTTAGCGGTTTTTTAATGGCAATCAAAAATCTAAGACAACCCTAATACAGTGCCTTGCATAAGTATAACCGCACCCGAAAAAATGCATTTAAAAGAAAACCTACAATAGGAATTGCTCCTTACTATTTTTTTATTGAGTTGCATCACTGATCAAGCAAATTGAGAAGAAAATAAAGTACCGTTATTTCCTCTCCTGGTGTTTAAAAATTAAAAACAGATTTTAATGTATTGCAAAAATATAACCACATTTATTGTTTTTTGTTTTTTATTTGTTTTAAGTTCATTTTTAACAAAAAATTAATATGCAATTTTATTGCTTCTATTTTCCACCAATCCTAGAATTCCTTTTGGCATACTATTAACTAGATTTTTCAATATGGAGTCGTCTAAAGCGTTCTTCTGTCACAACTGCCTCTCGTAGCTCAGCAACACTAGCAAATTGCTTATTATGGGCATAAATTTTGCTAGTTAAAATTCCACAAAGATTTTCAATGCGGTTGCAATCTAGAGAATGTGACGGCCACTCCATCAAATTATTGTTTTTCGATTCGAACCAATCCTAACTTTGACGACTTACATGAATTGGGGCATTAACTTGCTGGAAGACATGCTCATCGCCGAGATCGTCTTAAATAAGGTACCAAATTCTCCTCAAGGACCGAAGTGTAGTCAGAACTGTTCATTCTGGTAGAGGTGAAGGCAAGTGCAACCTTACCACGCTCGCAGAAGGCCCCCCCAAACCATACAGCTGCCACCACCAAAGTTCCTCTTGGAAAAAAACTTTTTCTCTTTCCTCCAATTGTGCCAATATCCGCTAAAACCATCTGGTCCATCGAGATTAAACTCTTTTTCATCACTAAAAATAACCTAATAAAAAACATTCATTTCAGTATGCTATTTGGAATAACGAGATTTTAGTGTAGATTAATAGAAAGTCACGTACGGGTTTCCAATCCCGATTTATATTTTTTTGCGGGTAAATTTGAATCTTTTTTGTTTGTGGGCTGCTGTTAAATTTGGAGCTGGCACCATTTTCCCCCAAAGAATCACTCCACTGCTTTTTAAAGCACGAGAAACGGTTGAAACCGAAATTCCTAAACCCAATTCGTTACGATATTCTGGCAAAGCATGCACCGAATTGGATGCAGCATTGATTAAACGCCTCTTTTCGCGACGTGTCATCTTCTGCGGACGCCCGGGTCTTATTTTTGTCCCATAAAATTCTCGATGTTTTAAACAATTTCGAACGACACGATCCGATCGTGAAATTCGTCTTCCAATAGCCCTAAGACTTAGGCCGCATGACCGAAAAGCCAAGATTTTACCTTTTTCAATTTCGCTTAAATGCGTACCACGTGGCATTGTTGCTTTTTATTTGAAAGCACTTGGCTGAATGCAGCTTCAAATAGATTTGCATTGTGCCGTTATATTTTTGCAATACATCGAAATCTGTTTTTAATTGTTAAACACAAGGAGAGGAAATAACGGTACTTTATTTTCTTCTCAATTGATCTTGATCAGTGATGCAACTCAATAAAAAAATAGTAAGAAGCCACTCCTATTGTAGGTTTTCTTTTAAATGCATTTTTTTCGGGTGCGGTTATACTTATGCAAGGCACTGTATAATGAAAATTATGGTAATTTCTGCAATAATTTCAATAATAATGCAAAAAATCTTATAGTTAGTGTGAAAAAAAAACAAAATTAAGGAGTATGATAGACCACATTTGATTACTAGCTGACCCTCCAAACGCTGTTTTGCCATAGAAATGTTAATATTCGGAAATTCTAATCCGATTAAAAAAATTCTTTCGCTAATAGAAAACTACAATATTCAGGAGTATTTTGCTGTGCAAAGTAGTTAGACATGAGTCCCCGAGTTGGTACGACCAATTTTTGGCAGATGGTGCCACTGTTGGAACTTAATTAATTAATACATTAATGAACTTAATGTATGTCCTCAAATTATCAGTTTTAAGGAATTCGACTTTGAAAACCAACCAATAAAACGCTATAGTCAGTTTAAAACTGAGTTTCGGTTCATCAGAATATCAAGTATCGATACTTTTCAAACGCCATCTTGAGACCTATCTGAAAGCAATTTTTTTGCATGGGGTTCTATGGTGAAAAACTTTTTTTTTCCAAAAGGTTATGACATTTAATTTTATAAAAAGCCAAAACCCAGCCAAAAACCAAACAAAAAACACAACGAAAAACTCAAGGGTCGAATTGACGAAACCTGACTTGTAAAACTTTACTAAGCTGAGTATAAAATTCCTAATAAAACACGGCTATTATCAACTAATGTATTTATTTATTTTTTAACTCTGGGAAGTTAGTCGAGAGGACTACATGGGTCGCACTCATATTTTTAGTTTTATTTTACAAAAGTAGGTACGTAGGTATCCAGATCACTAACAAATATAAAAGCAACGAACCTAATGAAAAAACCGATCTAACCTGATACATACATACACTAGCTGACCCAGCAAACGCTGTTTTGCCATGTAAAGAAAATGACTGAAAATTGAATATTTTTTTATTGTCTTTCCTTCAAATTTATTTTTGTTGATGGTGTAGAAACGTGAGTAAGGTACAGCTAGTAAAGACGAATCATCAATCAAAAACCAATTATTTTTGTTGACGAAACAATGTTTGTCGGGTCAGCTAGTAAATTATAGAATCAATATCTATATCCAGGATTGAATCTTTAATAAATAGAACTTAAGTAAAAAAATGACGGTTGCGACCGCCAAGGATTTAGGAAATCAAAAATTTTGTTAATCGGCTTAAGGACAACAAGGCCAATGCTGGTATAAGCCAGATTTGATGGTTTCGGGTTTTACCGGATAACTTGATGTAATGTGCTTCAATCGTTTCTGGATTCTGCATTGACAGTCAGTTCCACAAAAATGGGTCCAAAGAGATCAAAAAGCACCTCTACGGACTGCACATGATATCGCCAAAACAACGCACGGTGGCATAGCTATCCTCCAAGCTAGTGCAAATCCAGTGGGATGCGCTTCGAATCATATTGTTCTCAATCTTTATGTTCGAGATAAATGGTCAAAAAATCGCACCTCTCCACGAAATCCCTCTCTTGCTTTTCGACAATAATCTACTTTCGAACATAAAAATAATTTTTCAATTCATATCACCCTAGAGAACCCGGTTAAGGCCACGCAATAAGCGGCTGAGCGGAAAAAAAATATAAGACATATGAAATCACATAGAAGCTGCCACGCTATGAGCGAGCGGCGAAACAAAATTTTGAGCGGCCAAGCGGCGCCGCTCAGCAACCAAACCTGTTTTAATTTTTAGTAATGTTCTGAGCGGCAAGAGCCAATCTCTGCTCTGGAGAAATAGCAATTCTTTGTTTTATTAATTAAGGACGCACTCTTTCAAGCAGCAAATCAAAAGATTCGATAGTTCGAAATACCAGAAACTTTACTCGTCAGGTCGACTTTCATGATAAACTTCACAGACAAACAGTTTATTGACTGTCAAGTATTTTTTTTTTCTTATAAATCCTACGTTTTTCTCATAATTCCAAGCCGCATTGTGCCATACTATTAACTCGTATTCAGCGTCAAACACATTTCAAGCCACCTTTCATAGCGACTGTGTTCCTCTTTTTTTAATAAAAAAAAATTGCAAAACAATTTTATAAAGGGCTGGATAGGTTGGTCCCTAACCTATAGGCGCAATGAATTCTTAATTGTCAGAAAGGCAGCCGATGTATCACTGCACAAGCCTATCAAATCCATCAGAATTAATTACAAATTCATTAGCTGTCGCCTTCTAGTAATTACCGCCCCACGGTGTTAAAGGAATGAGCGATCATAAACGTGTAATAGGAGTCGCTAAAGGAAAATTGGAATTCAATACAAATTCTTCTACATGGGTTTTCCTTTTTTTTGAGACAACGGCTTATCGACCGATGCGAAGCATGCCGACTAAAACAGTGGCACCAAAGTTAGATTTCTATGTGCGCATGCACATTAATTTTCCTCATTTTACAATAAAAACTAATTTCTCATTAAAATAAATGACACATTTGTCACCCAACAAGTTCTCGAACAACTGAAATGAGAAATTGAGTGCCATTGCTAACGGCACGCATTCAGCCGACCAATGAACTTGCCTCTGAAATTCTAACTGACTCCTTTGACCTTCCACTGATTAAACTAATGGATGTATCAATCATTTATTAAATCTTGTTAAATTAGCGGTTTTTTTCACGTTTCTTGTTCGTCATCTTGTAAGTGAAAGTTTACATTTCAAAATTATGTTTACACGGATGTCCAGCAGCGGAACCAAGTGGTTTTGAAACAACACCTTCGCCACTCCATCATTATTCCAACTGAGACATCAGACAAACAAATTTATTTTTATTCCTTTTCTGGCAAACATCTATGATAGAAAAATATGAATTCGCAACAACTATGATTCCAAAATTCCAATGTATCATACGACCCACATTCAAAATGGCAAAAACATTCATAGCTCATGGCGTGCGTGCTTAGCCCATCTCATAGCTAACCATCTTCATAAAACTGGCCAAACTCGCTTGCGACAAATGCACAGCAAACCGTACGGCTGCCACAGACGGCCGAAGAGTCGTCCTATAGTCGTTGGCGTCAATCTAATGCACATGATCAACTAAGTGTTTTGAAATAACCAGCAACAGGCGTATCAATCAAGTTCAATGTGGGGAAAAGCTGATCTATCATTGTTTACTTTTTGCACAATTTTTTCTTTCTTTCTTTCCATCCATCTCTGTAGCCAAGTCATGGCAAATATTTATTTTTGGACAATAATAAATTAATTTCGATTTTTTTTTGTTTCTATTTTTAGTGATTTATCATCGTTCTACGCTGGCTATCAAATGGCACCCAGTATATGTCAGAACTCACCTCTGTCTGCCGGTCCGGCTGCCCAGGCCCACCACCATCATCATCATCCCCCATCAGCATCGTCGACGTCGTCATATAAAATGACAAACTCTGAAAATAGCTGGCCACAGAGTTTCACCAACAAGGTAAGTCTGATTGCTATCGAAGTTGAGAAAAAAGTTTCCCGTACCGGGAATCGAACCCGGGCCTTCTGGGTGAGAGCCAGATATCCTAACCACTAGACAATACGGGATGTTGAACTTATTAAGCATATTGCGAAATTTGTATGTTGAATTCTATCAGAAAATACTCCTCTCTTCTCAAAATATAGTCACATGAATATTTTGAGAAGAGAGGAGTATTTTCTGAATATATGGGAAATTTAGGTATACATACTAAATGGCTATGGAAAATGTAATAATGCTTAACAGAACTGGCATATATTTTCGACGCCACAGCAGTGTTTGTGGCAGTAAAAAGAACTATTCAATATTTTATAATGTTGCTTTCGACATTACGTTTCCACAACCAGTACCAGTGTCGTCCTTCTTAAAGATTAATAGTAACCTCCCATATTTGGGCTTGTTAAAGCCGTTTCACATAAGATGCAAAACGGAGTTTTCAGCTGTCAGTTTTCGAAAACCCGGAATGTGTTCACATCTAATTTTCAAGTGTTTTGTTGACATTGTAAATCTTTGATGTCATCTATGGGATGCCAGATGTTCTCCTTTGAGAAGATAATCAGCTTTTTTCATACACACTTGTTGTTGTTTGTTTACCGATGCAAGTTTGTTTCCCGTTAGTTTAAAATATTGAAAGTTGGAAACCACTGTATTTTGAAAAGGGAAAATATTTGTTTTCTGTTTTCTTTTTATTTTACTTTTAAATTTAAAAATTTAAATATTTACGATTGTTGCTTGGTTAAAAATAGTTGTTTGGGCACCCGTTTTATCAAAGTATTGTCAGATCATACGTCGCTCCTCAAAAGTTCGTGTATATTATAATTTATTAACTTTTCATATGGCAACCTTACATCAACTGACACGTTTTGTCGTGAAGATTTCTGTCAATCAAATTCCTTTTGCTAGAGAGACTGATGAATCCTTAAAAATTTTTGGTTTTGTTTGGTTTTCACAAAAACTTGTAGTTTTGCAAAACAGGGCTGTCATCATATTTGTACGGGAAAACACGTGATTTCTCAAGTTTTTGAATAGTTTTGCAAAACCGCTTTTTGCGTCTGATGTGAAAAGGGTTTAAACTTCAACACTTACAATTAAACGGCTGGATCGATTTTGATGAAATTATTTGTGTTTGTTCTAGTGGATTCGAAAATGGTTAAAATTCTAAATTGATCTTACAATTATGTCGACAATTCCAAACATTTCCCTTGGTTGTATGAAATTAGGTTTCATATTTTGACACATCTGCTAAATAACGATCCCAAAAGACGTTGTCTATATCAAATGATGCACCAAAAAAAGGTCTGTTCACCTTCCTTCAGCCCACTGCAGAGGCAAATATCTCGGTAACTAGAACTCGGAATTCAGTTCGGCTAATAATCTCAAGTTAGTGAAAATTATGAAATATATAATTTCTAGGTTTGGTACTAATTTGACAACAACTAAACGTTACTATTTAAAATATTTGAAGGTTATAATGATTAACCAGTTTTGTCGAAATCGATAGAGCCACACCAACCTAAAACTGAGATATCAAAGAAACAAGAAAGTTAATTCAGAGCATAATTCAACTTTAAAGTAATGAAATACAAACAATAGTTTGAATCGGAAACAATACATTTCATTTAAATTGGTTCAGTGGTTTTGATTAAAATAAAGTTTTACATACAATCAAACATTTTTTTCTTCGAGTACACACAAATAGAAACAAATTCGTCTGTTTTGAGCTCATTTACCATCAAAACGGACATCATCACCACCACAGAAATTCATATATTTTTTCATTGAACGACGATTGTTTGGTCAGCCAGTTAAAAATGTCATTTTGATGGTTTTGTCAAGTGCTTAAATTTGATATTCATTTATATCTTAGAATATTTTTATTCTTAGTACATAAATAGGTTATATGCTAGCAATAATTTATCGTTGTGTTTGTAAGCTTTTTGTCAGAATAACGTTTGTCGGAATTGCTAGTATTCTGAATTTCAAATCATTCACTGGCTCCAGTGAAGTAAGGACATTCGATAGAAAGCTGAAAACAATTATTCATGTAATGTCATAAGAGCAGGGCAAAAAAATTTCAAAGGAAAAATCTGTTAAACTTGTATAGCTAACTGTTGTCGAGGAAAATTGTTAATAAAATCGATTTCGAATTGCAGGAAAATGTTTTCGAAAACATTGCTAATATCTCAGCTACGAGTTTTTCAAGAAACTTGTTACACATTTTGATGAATATAGTTCAAGCAGACTTTTCGTTTAATGTATCATTGATAGGTTTTGGAAATTTTTTTTTCTGTCCAAAATTTTGGCAAGGAAAATCATGAAGAAGTTGAATTCGTTGAATTTTATCATTATAACCTCCAATTATTTTCAATTGTAACGTTATGTTGTTAACAAGCACCAAACCTAAAAATTAGCGCACAAAAAACAAAAGCTTTCTCATTCGAAAAGGATATTTCCTAAATTTGGTATTGGAAGGACTTTTTATATAAAACATAAGAAATAACAACTAAAAACTTAACCAAATTTATTTTGCAAGTAGCAAAACAACGATTTGAAATGTATAAAATGCTTTCTTGGCCATTCTACAAATATGATGTGATTCTTTCATCCAAACAAATGTCCATTCATCTATGTTTTGAGTCAATGTTGAACAAGTTCAACATTTCTCAAAGCGACACCAAGCAATTAACATTTTCTTATTTATTGTGGCATAAAATGTGTGTCTAATTTTCTATTATCTCATTAAATGCCATATTAATTGCTTGAAAAAAAAATGAAGTAATGTCCAAGGTATTTATGTGCGTGGGAAGCTAATATTTATTCAAGAAAATCAAGACCATTAGTGAGAACAGAGATTTAAGTGTGAGATTTTAGACAAATTGGGAATAACTTAAATGATTTGAACTCAAAAATGACTAATTTCTGAGAAATGAATACAAATTACTCTGTAAAACA
>CAKKXW010000258.1:24101-35433 GCA_920937365.1 Sphaerophoria rueppellii | reverse complement strand
TAGAGTCGCAACTCGCTCTCTTTTTTAAAAATCACTGTCCAAAAAATTTTGTGGTGAGTCTCTCAATTTATTGTGCGATATCTATGTAACTTTATTATCTGTGGTAGAAATAACGCCATAAATGAGATGAACCGTCTGCTTCTAACCCTAAGGTTTAACGCAACTGGTTGCTTTCTCATTGTAGCGGGTGACTGCCGTTTTGTGAACATCGTTTCAAAAGCGATTGCAAAGTTACGCCCTCGATTTATTAAATTCTCCAACAAAGATGCACTCCAAAGAGAATTTTATGCAGTAGCGAAATTCCCAAGTTTGATAGGTGCTATCGACTGTACGCATATACCAATCAACTCTCCAGGTAAATGGGTGTCTATATAAATAACTTTCATTAAATTATGTACAGTGAATTTTCCATTAACGGGCACTTCTGTTGGACGGACACTTCTCTAAGGCGGAAACTTTTTTTCAACGGAACTTGTTCCATATAAGTTACATATAAAACAATTTTTCTTGGACGGACACTCTCTTAGACGGACACGGATAGTAAAAACAAGAAGATTTGAAAAATTTGTTTCTCTTGGCCGGACAATAAAGTGAGAAATGTTTGCAACGGAATCAATTTCCATATAGAAACAACATCTCGGAGATGTTTAACATTTAAGTACATTGATAAAATAAGTTTATACGTTTGCGTTTGCGTAATTCATTGTTTTGGAGCACCAAACAGTGCTGATATTCCTGAACCTGATACTCCCATAATTACTGGCTGTTTGAAAACGCATAAGAATAAAATTATTTTGAAAATTCAAAATTACGAATCATCATCATATGAACGATAAAATATACAAAAGAAAAATCCGATTTCGAGAGGAAAATTGATTCTCAAGACCCTACCAACTTTTTTTTATTCCTGGTGTTAAATTATATTTTTTTTTAATCCATCCAATTCCTAATCCAGTTTTGTAATCTCTTATTTGTGTTAGTATTTCTAATTTAGGTTCCATAATTAATTCTAATTCTAGTTTTGTTTGCTCCTAAATGTTCTTTAGTTAATGCTTAATCTAATATTTGTTTTTTCTGTGTTATTCAAATTCGTTGTTTAATATCTGTTAGTACCTATCGTGTCTTAATTTTCCATTTTTATAAATAATTATCTAAAAATTGTTTGTTATTTTTATTGGGAATTCACTCGGTGTATGAAAGTGTTAAATTCTAAATTCAATCCTTTTATACAGGTAATCATAGTAACATATAAAATCCGTACAAATGAGCGCACAAAGAAATTGGATTGAGGTATGAGATTATCCTTGCTATTTGTTATTTATATTATGTTATAATATGTTATTATATTATATTTATAATATGTTATTATATTATTTTTGTTGCTAGAACACAATGTTGAATGATTTTCTAGTAACCTTACACATATCTTTCATACAAAAAAAAATAATAATAACTAATTTATAAATATCTCAATACTAATATTCATAATAATAGAAACTTTTAGTCTGCTATTACACGATGAAACTGGTTGCGTGCAACTTTCGAACACCATAAGCGCAAAAGAGAAACAAAATTCGAAAACATGAGATGGAAGAAAATCGACTCATGTCGCATGGGTAAAATTTTCCGTGCAACAACTTGACGCCTCTCTTTGCTCTTTTCTTTTTTTTTGCTGTTCTTTTTGATTTGTTTTCTTGAACTTAATAGAAATTGAAGTTATATGTCAGATGTGTTTTTACAAAATTGTAAGCAAAATATATCTTTAAATTTTTCAAATAACTAAAATCGTGTTTGTTTTTTTGTTACAGAGGATATAACTAATTGAGATGAAGCAATCGAAGTCAACACAATGCTTAATGAAAGAAACTAAGAAATTAATTCATCAAAACAATGGACAACAAGGTAATATATTAGTGATGGGTCAACTGGGTTTGCTAACTCGAGTCAACTCGAGAGAGCCCTAACTCAAGTTAAATCGGTTTGTTTTTTTTTTTTTCTCAACTCGAGTTAGCTAACTCGGTTTGCCAACTCGAGTTGAACGGTCCAAGTCGGTTTGCCAACACGGTTCTCCAACTCGGTTTGAAAATTCGGCACGCCGCCTCGGTTTGCAACTCTGTTTGCAACTCGGTTTGCAACTCAGTTTGCCATCTCGGTTTGCCAACTCGGTTTGAAAATTCGGTTCGCCAACTCAGTTTGAAAATTCGGTTCGCCAAATCGGTTTGCCAATTAGGTTCAGCAACCCGATTCGCCAACTCGGCAAGACTAGTTTACTTGCTTCTAATTTTATGTATGTTTTTTAATTTTGAGTTTACATATTGTATACAAGGCAATTAATTATCAAGTGGTCGAATTTCATTATCACGGATGGCATTGATAAAAACCTACCTAATTATTCCATTTCTTATGTGTTTTCTAGACAGGTTTTCGGGCATATCCGGTATTATTCAGAACGAAATATATGTATAGCGACCTTGAATCGTACCTTATCTTTCTATTGAGGCATTAACATTCTACTTTCATCAGCGGATGGCAGAGATTTTGACGGATTAAAGACGTGTTATTTTCGTTTTTTTTTATGTTTTATTGATCGATTTTCGGGGCAGTCCGGTAACATTTTTAACGAAATATTCCTCTAGCGACCTAGATTCGTACCTTATCTTTCTATTGAGCCATTGACATTCAACTTTCATCAGCGGATGGCAGAGATTTTGACGGATTAAAAACTTGGTATTTTCATTGTTTTTTTATGTTTTCAAGAGCGATTTTCGGGGCAATCCGGTAACATTTTTAACGAAATATTCCTCTTGCGACCTAGATTCGAACCTTATCTTTCTATTGAGCCATTGACATTCAACTTTTATCAGCGGATGGCATAGATTTTGACGGATTAAAAACTTGGTATTTTCGTTTTTTTTTTTTTTGTTATGTTTTCTAGAGCGATTTTCGGGGCAATCCGGTAACATTTTTAACGAAATATTCCTCTAGCGACCTAGATTCGAGCCATTGACATTCAAATTCAACAGCGGATTGCAGAGATTTTTACGAAAATATAAAATTTACGGAAAAACCTGGTATTTTCTTTTTTTTTTTTAAGTTTCAAACCGAGTTGGCAAACCGATCTGCAAACCAGCTTGGCGAACCGAATTTTCAAACCGAGTTGGCAAACCGAGTTGGCGAACCGAATTTTCAAACCGAGTTGGCAAACCGAGTTGGCAAATCGAGTTGATTCGTTCAACTCGAGTTGGGCAAACCGAGTTGCAACTCGATTTGCAAAAAACCAACTCGAGTTAACTCGGTTTACAAAATTTACGGTTCGGCATATCACTAGACTAATATTAACCTTTCCTAGTTTCAAAATTCCTCTACCTAAATTTTTTTTTTGTCCGAGCATCATTCCACGCTCCCGAAATTGTGGATCCGAAAAAGAAGAAATTTATACAACACCGAAACAGACAACAATCGTCAATGTCAATCCGTCAACACCGCAACTGGTGTGGAAGTCTATATGGTCTTGGTATTCAAACAATTGTTCAGCTGAGCAGTAGGAAGATGCACAACCACTCGACAAGCCTCTCATTGAACTAATCAAGAAATTGAGATTTCAATTCAAGAAACAAGAATTATCCGAAACAACCTACGAAATGGAGTAAGTTTTTGGCTTTCACCTTAAAAAACACATTTTCATTCCATTCTTTCATAGCTAATTTAATGGATACTCCTCCGTTGATAAGAAACGTTGCTCTAATCTGTCAATTGCACCGTGGCAAGGCTACGTTTGTCGATTCTCTGATTCGAGAGATTGGAGAGACTGAGTTGTCGTTGTGTAGTCAAAGAGTCTGGATGTTCTTGCAGTGCTTTTGTCCATTGTGTTTATTTATTTTATTTTTGTTCGTGTCCCGTCAAGTCCCTCGCGTCCATCATTAAAATAAGCAAACAAATCAACAATAAAACATACATTAATAAAACACTTATAACAATCAACAAATATCCAAGTCAAGGAAGAGCAAAAAAAAAAAAAGAAACCAAACAACAAAACCCGCAAACCAACATACCCAGTGGCAAATTTCCCAATTTTCACCAAGGAATCACCATGCAATTCACCAAGGAATGGAAGCTTCACTCATGAATTTGAAGGTGAATCATTTGGTGAAATTTACACACGGCTGTCATTGGAGTTCACCAAGTGAATTTCTTGGTGAATATGCATCAGCGAAATCATTTAATAAAAGCATTCTGTGTTTTCATTTGTTCTCTCACTCCGATGAAATGTTAAATGATAGCTCATTGGTGAACTCATCCTTTTTTTGAAAGTTGCATTTTCCACTCTCTTTTCATGAATGAAAAATATGAAAATGCAGCAGCTGTCAAATCAAAAACCACAAAATGTAAATATCAATTCAAATTTATTAATTTTATTTTATTGAAATATTTCTGAAAAGAACACAATATTGTTTTCAATAATAATCTGGATCTTCTCCTTTTACTTCAATTTTTTGCCGCTAAGCGACTCCTTTTATGTTGCTCCACCTTCCAGATTCCAGACTACCTATAAAAAATGTTTAGATACTTAATTTAATTTTATTCCTTTACATGTCGAAAGTAAATAGCTATTTATATATGAGGATTACACTCATGTTTTCTCCTATGCTGTTTATTAATATTATTTCACCTTTAAAAATAACTTACACATTCTTCACATCAACTGTCTTTAACTAAGATTTCGATTGCACTCACTGATTGAACATAGAACGTCGTCACCGGTCGTCGGTAGACGCGTCGTCCTCGATCAATAGAAGTTGAAAGTACATAATGTTTATATACACGGATTCTTGCAGGTCATTTCTACCAAAGATAATAGAATACAAAGATCTCGCATCCCATACAAATTTTTGGAACCCAAAATTTGCAGGCGGGGATCTGCCAGCAGATCTCGCGACATGTTGCTAAGTCAAAATAATGTTGCGAGAGCGAAAAAAATCCTTAAAATAAATTGATCTCTTAAAATGTTTGCTTTGACAATTTTTCTCCCTGTTCTCTTTTTTATTGTTTTTCGTATTCAATTTCAAGGACATTGGCATTGGTTGGTTTTTAACAGAAATTATAAAAATGAATATGGGTGAGCGGAAAGCGATGACGAGGAAGACGGTGACGGGTGCGATGGTGCATGGACATGGTGGTTGTTTTTGTTTTCTTTTTTTCATCATTTGCACGATCACAAAAAATTATTGTAAGTATATGGAAAGCACAAGATAGGCATATGATATGCGTGAAGCAGGTGTACACATGCAAACGCTTTACTTCGTTCATTCGTTGTTTAAAGGATATTTTGGTTTTCATTGTGTGGCTGTTTTGTTCATTTTTTTAAGTTTTCAATGTGGAATTCTTTGAAAAGTTGGTTGGTTCTTGTGGTTTAGCAGGTATTTAGATTTTTATGCATTCATATGTAGGTTCATAGGTTTTCGGCATTTTTTTTTATTAATAGCGGTAATCTGCGGAGTTCTTTCAAGCCATCAAATGAAGAAGATGTTTGTTATTATTAGTATGTTTTTAAGTTATGATGCAGATAAAAGGCTCTGATTAGAACCTTATTACATATTTAAATAACTATCTTTAATATGAATTTATATTTACCTTCCTACCCAAGCCTATTTATCTACTCATATTTTTTTTTTAATTTTGTGCGTAAATTTTATTTTATTCGAGTACAATACATGTAAAGGGGAATTTTGAATTTTTGAACTAGGGATAATATGCAAGTAAGAGGTTCTAAAGTAGGTAAATATTATTTTTTTGTTTTTTTTTCTATAAAATTCGATAATAGAAAACTACCAATCTGCTTTTGAGCAGCATGAAAATTTAAAATTATATACATATTTTTACTATTGGTTTTTTTGCCACATTCAAAAATAGGTTTCTTAGTTCAACCCTAATAAAGAGTTTCTTCAAAAAGAAAAAAATAGCTAAGACCACTGACTGACAGATAGCGTTACCTTGTCTTTTTCGAGATGGTATAGTTCCCGAACTACACCAAAACTTACTATACCACCAGGTGTAACAATATCCTTGCTCATCAAAAGGTTTCTTAAATTTTTAAGTAGGTGAGGAAAATCATAAAACGCAAATATTTTATTTTGGTTTAAGACAAAGTAAGGTTTTTCAACTTCAGATACACCTAAACATTCAAAGCAGTTCCTATTGTTGGGACCCTGGTCGCATACTATACCTAAAACTTTTAATCCGATCTCATTGAGGTCTGATATATTTTTCTCAACAATTTGCTTTAGAATTGAACCTTTTATATTAGTTTCAGATACAAAATAATTGAAAACACATTTCTAGTTATCAAAAAGACCTCTTATCATAAACACACACACATTTTTTCCTATGTTTGAAGTCCTTCCGAAGCCATTATCTTCTAGTCCATCTATAATGTCTTCATGGGAGTTAAAACAAGGTCCCTTCTTATATAGATACTTCATCGAACACCAGGATCACATTTTTTTCCCTATTCGTCATCTCTGAAACCTTTGCCTTTATAACGGCAAAGGCTGAGTTTTGAAGACCGGGCTGCAAATTTTTTATAGGTGCCCATCTATAAAGGGAACTCAAATGAGGCATATTCAAACTAAGCCCATTTCTTAAGAACTTATAGGTGGTTTGCGACCTATAAAAAATATTTTGGCTTAATAGTTTTTCCTCTTTGGTCCAAGTGTTCTGTTTTGATCGTACCAGCATATTTGAAAACGTTTTTGCATTATCTGAAATACATAGAGCATTAATTTCATCGCTTATTGACCTACTCAAAACTTTCTTTGAACTTTGTTTAAGCTTAAGGTTCCAAAAATTTGTATGGGATGCGACATCTTTGTATTCTATTAGCTTTGTTTCTACCCTTAAAAGAAAATAAAAAATGTGAACGACTGGGTCGTACGAACTTGCTCCTGCATGCTAAACCTAAATATTTATGATAACTTTTACGTTCCAAAAATTGCAAAAAGTAGTGTTAAAATATAAGATATACTTTAAGCAATTCTGATTGCACTCTTACTTACAGCTAACACGTAACTCAAAAAAAAAAAAAAAACTCAATATATAAAAATAATTAGAATTTATTATATAAAAATTTGAAAATATACCTCGTAAATACATTTAATTACAAAAATTTAAATGCTAAACAAATTCAAACCTTATTCTTGATTTATTGAAATTTTTTTTTTGAAAATCGTTGGAGCCGTTTTTTTTTTAAATTAATTTTTTATATATAAAATTTTTCAAAAATGTCCTAAAATTAATTTGGGTATGGAGTTTTCAAGACCATGTAAATATGCATATTATACCTAATTTTGGATTTTTAAAATTGATCCGTTTTTGAGATACAGAATTTTGAAAAAAAAGTTCAAAAATATTTTTTAAAAATCCAAAAAAAATTTTGAAATTTTGTTGAATACAAAATATTATTTGAAAAATATATGTATATACATTCGAAAAAAAATCTACGCTGATCGGACTTTCATTTTTCGAGAAAATGTAATAAAAAAAAAAAAACGGTTCTATGGGAGGTACCGTTTTGGAGAAATACAATTTTTTTTTTACATAAAACACATGAATGTTTAAAAAAATTATACTCGAGGAACTTTAAAAAAAATCGTTCCAGCCGTTTTGGAAAAAAAAGTTTTGGTTTTTGGCCAAAAAAATCGTATGGTGGCTTCCCTAAATTTTGATCTTAAAACAAAAATAAAAAAATGGGATATGGGTTTTTGCTCAAACCTCTAATATTCAAATTTGAAGTCAATCGGACCAGTAGTTAAGGCTGTAGATGCCTGTAAACTTTCCGACAGACAGACAGACGGAATCGCCGGACCCACTTTTTTCGACTTCTCTATCATCGTAATGTCATATCTCATCCTCATCTCAAATTTTTTTTTTACGAATTCAATACTTGCTATATATTTTATATGTCGCAAGTAAAAAATTATCAGCTGCGCTAGAAGCTAGAAAATATTTTTGTTTCTTTTCTGTTCGTTTATTCTTCTTCTTATGAATACAACACACAATGTCCAATACCAATTGCGAACTTGTGAAGCTGTGCAGGACTTTTCCTTACTGAAATCACAACGTTTAGGTATGCGAAGAAACTTATTTTTCTTATTTTTCCCTTTAAAAGTGTGGAATAAATTCCTTGCTCTTTTCACCAAAATTTTTCATTGAGGATAAAATTTGCCACTAGGTAACTAATGCACCCAAAAAAAAAAGGCAAAAAAAAAATATCCCGCTAGCCGCAAGAGCACAGTGAGTACATAATCCCATCATCCCATTCTCTTTGTTTCTCCGTCGTACAATAAGCTTGTCACATGCATCACATTGCATGAATTTTTTTTTTACTCATCCAATGTGTGCATGTGATATGTCGTCAATAACAGATGAATAGAGATTTGCTGTTGAATACCAGGGTCGGATCGAATCACGCTGCCGTTAAGGTATAACACTAACAGTGGTGCTGAATTGTAAAGATTTCTTATATTCAATTCAGTAACTCTTTTAGATCTCGTCTGTTTTGGTCTTTTTATTTTTTTTACGTGTAATGACTGATAATTTCAGAGTCGATTACTGCAATACATATTCGTGGGCTAAGAAATAATTTTCTTGCTGCGTATATCCACACTGTTTCGAACAGGCCAGCTGTATTGGCACTGAGTGAAACCCAAGTATGTAGGTGAGAATTCCGACCCTACTGAATTTCTTATTCATGAGTATTGCTTAGTGCCTTTATTCTTCTCCCACCATGGTCCCGCCGTCTACATTAGGAATGATGCTGCTTATCAATTCTTACCACAGTATGGACGCTGCTCCAACCCATTTTTCAATTTTATGTGGTTCAAGTTTACCGTAAATAAGCACATCTTTCACTACTGTTTTCTTTACTGAAGCCCAAATTTGGACAGAGCTTCAACTTCTCGCGAATTTGACGATCTGTCCGACTCCATCCAAACAATTGTATCCCTGTGTCCTCACACTGAAAGAATATTACGGACGATTTCAATGTACACAATTCTTCGTGGCTTCTCCATTCGGGCCAGACAACACCCGAAGGAATGTGTGCTAAGATCTTTGCTGAGTTTAACCACCTAACTCAGCTTGTCAACGAGCCCACTCGAATATCGGACATTAATGGCCATTATCTTTGCCTAGAGTCGCGACCTTTTCCTCCCTTGCCGAAAACAACCTCAGAATTTTTCTGAGGTGAACTCTTACAATCCTTTTTTTTCGTGTCCGTGAACCTGTGTAAGAGGTGACAAAAGAGTGAGCACTCAGCCGTGACAAAATTTTTTTCCTGATGCACAAACCCAAAGTGACAGACTTCCACCACAGGAAATACGAGACTAAACGCACGACTTTTTTCTTAAGATTTATTAAGATTTTTGATTAAATATTGGTAAATTATAGTGCAATAATATGTTAAAAGTGCAAAGAAACAATATAACGTATTTATTTTTCATATCACATGCATTTTTTGTATGTTTAAGTTTTTTTTTGAAAATGCTTAGCACAACGGAATCTTATTTCGAAATCTAAGCCCATGAAACCCACCTCGACTCCAACCTGAGCATTTTATCTAACTCAGTGCGAATGTATGGGTGCAGTTTCTCATTTAAAAAGCATTGGAAAACTAACACATTCTCACTGGGTTAGTACAAAACGACCAAATTGCAGCTTGTAGGCAAAAAGAGAGCGAACACCCGAAGTCGTGACTCTAGGTATTATATATTCTCTATGCCATAGTATTATATCTGCAAATTTCTCGTGTCAAGCTAATCCAGTTAGAGAAAGAGCTCCGAAGAGAACCGTGTGGCACTACGAGAAAGCCTACTGGGACGGTCTCAACAACTTTTTCCGGATCTTTAACTGGTCACTATGCTTCACCGATAGTGACGTAGACTCCAGCGCAGATATGATTACTAGTATGATTATTTTGGGAATGAAAACTTTTATCCCGAATAGGGTTAAAAGCATCAAACCCAAGGCAAAGTCATGGTTTGATTCAAGCTGTAAAGAGATTATCAGGGAAAAAGAAGTAAAGTTCCGGTGTTTTAGAGCCAACCCAACTGAGGAAAACCGGAACAAGTTTAAACAAGCCAGGAAGGCCTGCAATGTCCATATTCGGCGGACCAAATTTTTACTTGACCAAAAATTAAGGCAAAAAATACTGCAATGTCCCAAAGTTAGTAAGAATTTTTGGTCATTTGTAAAAAATATGAAAAATTCTTCTTCTTCCTCGCTCCTTACGCTCGTTGACAATGACACTCCAGTTGTTAGCTCGCTCACGAAAGCTTACCTTTTTGCTAGGCAGTTCGCCGCCAACTCTTCGCTGCCTGAGAGTGTTATGACTCCGTCTGCTCTTGAGCGCGTCAATGATTCCATGGGACAAATCTTCTTCCGCACTCGTGCTGTGGCGAGAGTCCTAAAGGATCTCAACATACATAAATCCGCTGGTCCGGATGGTATCCCCGCTATTATTCTGAAGAGGTGTTCTTCCACACTGGCAAAACCCCTGCGTAAGCTTTTCCATCTACCTTAATCTTCTGGGCTCGTTCCGAGCAGTTGGAAAACAGCATTTGTCCAGCCAATCCCAAAAAAAGGCGAATCGTCTTCTCCCTCCAATTATCGTCCGATTGCACTTACATACGTACCTTCTTTCTAAGGTCATGGAAATGCTGATAAACTATCAGCTCAAGAAATATCTCGAAGACCGAAAGCTTCTTAAGGACCGGCAGTACGGCTTTCGCAGCAACAGGTCCACTGGTGATTTGATGGTTTATCTCACCGGACAGTGGAACAGATCTTTACATCGTTTTGGAGAAAGTAAGATTGTTGCACTTGATATTTCAAAGGCATTTGATAAAGTCTGGCATCTTGCTCTTTTATCGAAAATGCGTGCCTTCGGTATCGATTAATCCCTCTCTTCGTTGGATTAGATAATTTCTTTCGAACCGTTTAATACGAGTTGTAATGGACGGATTCAAGTCTGAAACCCACAACATAAATGCTGGTGTGCCCCAGGGCTTCGTTTTGTCTCCGACCGTCTTTATCATTTTTATTAATGATCTCTTGTCTGTTACTTCTAATCCAATAAATTGTTTCGCTGACGATAGTACCCTTAGCTTCTCATATTCGTTTCCAGATTCACATCCCTCCTCCTCGGATGTTAGGCAGGTAATGTTGAGCATAATTTGCCAAGCTTTCTTTAATAGATTAGGTTGCTTCTCTCCCTAATTAGCTATGGCTTCCGTGCGTAAAAGCTATTTTCTCGTTCTACGGTCTGAAATAGTTTACG
>CAKKXW010000257.1:0-13383 GCA_920937365.1 Sphaerophoria rueppellii | reverse complement strand
CTCTTTATTGACTGTAAGAGTCTTACGTACTTACTTGTTACGAAATTTTTATAAGTTTATAGTAAAACTTGACCAGACCCTGAAGTTTCACGGTGGTCGAGTCTGACTAAAAACTTAAGGGCAGTTTTATAATAATCCCATCAGCTGTTCATAGTGTGCGGTATTATAAATTATTATTTCGTCTAATGTTTTCTTCGTGGTTGCGCTGCGCTGGTTGTGGGTTGGAGATTGGGGTTTTTATTTTAAAACACGCATGTATAGATACTAATATGATCAGAAACCAGACAGACGTGGTGTAACCCTGGTGCTCTACCGCTTATGATGAGCGATGTTTCATTGAAATAATGAAATTATGATTCTAATAATATTTTGACGGGAATTCAAAAATCAGTCTGAGCTGGTGGCACTTTGAAGTCCCAGACCAGTTCAAAATGATATTTGAATATTTTTAAAGCATTGTTCATTCATGCATTCTGAGAATGTCAGTTATTTCTCATGACTGAATTATTTCCAACACAAAACCGAAGGAAACAACTTAATTGCAGCTATTTTCGCGCAATGAATAACATGAGTAAGAAAAATTCAGTCGCAACAAGATGTGACTATTCTCTTAATGTTCGATTCAGCTTCACTCAAATTACATTTGAAATAATGTGATTCATTCATACCCAATTAACGACCTTATTTACATTTAAATGACTCATCCGATTTGTTATTCATTACATTCCCAAATTCCAATTCAATGTCAATAATGAGTAACAGCTATTTGGACTGTCATTTCTGACTTTATTTTTTGTTTTGCGAAACATAAAAGTTGAGAGTTTTTATTGGATTTTGTTATGTCATCTGAAAAATTGCAATATTTGGCAAAGGCGCGATCTGTTTTGTTTGTTTTTTGTTTATTTATTTTTGTTAGTCGACATGTGGATTGCATATAATGTTCATGCGAACATAATGGAATTTTTTTTTCCATTTTTGACTATTGATTGATATCAGTCGATGCAGGAATAATATATGTATTTTGTTGAATTGCAAAAATTAAAATTCAATGAAAATCACGTTCGTTTTGATGGATTCATTAGTTAAACCAAATAATGGAATTTTTTGGTTTGTAAACACAAAAAAAAATTTGTTTGGAATAAAAATTTTGACTTTTTGATGTGGAATACAATGCGATTATATTTAAATTAATTGCCATAATTATTGACTTATGCTTTATTACCATTTGCTGTAATTGAAGCTGTAAATCCCATTGTGAATATATCGAGATATTATTTTAAATTCGCTTATCAACACTAATCAAAATGTTATCTTTGAGATTTGTTTGATTCACTTATAATTTCTCACTCGAGTATGATCACTTTTTGTTAAGACAATATGCGTGTTTTATAACACATTTATCGCGGTTAGCAGGGTTTCCATCCGTCCGGGTTTTCCCGGACATGTACTATTTTTTCACTCTGCGGGGTACGTCCGGGATAGTTTTTGTTTATTGTCCATGTTTATGTTTGTACTCTTTTTATGCATTGAGTAACCATATACTTTCATGCTACTAAAACTTAAGGTTATTTAAAAAACAAGTCATGCTAAATAAATTGAACGAATAGATCTAATACTTAAAATACGAAATTAGTAATCGAACACAACTTTTGTACTGTCATTAATGTCAAAATCAAAACAAAAATGTTTGAATGTTAGAATCAGAGACAAAATGAGATCGGAAACAGGCTTATGTTTTACCCTTCGGATAACGCAGATTTTATTGTTCGGTTTGACAGTTCATTTGCTTGTTTGTTTTGTTTCTTTTATTTTTGATTCCCCCATTACAGCAATTGATAAAAAAAGTTAAATGTAGTTTTACTACAAGTTCATAACTTAAAGAACTATCATTAAGTCTGTTCTTTCACTTTATCGTGAGTTTTGTGAAAACTGTCAAATTTCGAGGAATGGGGGTTTAAATTTTGTGATTCTCCTAAAATATAAAAGAACACTTGTCAGCCTAAATCTCACATCTTACTTCTTATGGTTTGACAGAACTCATAAAATCTCCTGCAAGAAATAGTTGCGTGTAAGATCGAGAGATGGAGGAAATATTTGTCACCTTCAAAAATGACTTACAGAAAACTTGAATAAAAGTACAGAAAATTATGAGAATTTGGGAAATTTATTGCGTTTTCGGGAGTTTGAGGAAATTAAACAAAAGACCTTAAAATGTTTGCATTCCGTATGGATTGCGCAGCTGTAAATTCGAGGGTCAATTCAAATCCACGGCTCAACGAAAGAACTCTTTAGTTTAAGGGAATTTCTTTAGGTACTTCTATAGAAATATTATTGTAAGGCGAACTTGTCTTAATCTTAACCTTACCCCAATCACATATTTTGTTACGAAGTGAAGAAATCTACGTTTTTTTGCAGAGTAAATTTGTTATTTTGTTGGTCCCAAGGTTCAGAGTTTACCCTCGATTTGATAGCAGGTCCTTACAAATTAAAAAAAAAGGTTCAGGAAGTTAAATATTTAAGTGCATTTTTGTTGCGTTTCTTATGTACAAATTTTGTACTCTTTTTTCCAGACTTCATTTGTCCGGGAAAGTCCGGGATTTTGAATCTCAAGTTTTATTAAAACATATCTGGCAACCCTAGGTTAGATACCTATCGGGGTTTATTTTGTAACCCAAAAATTAGTTCTAATCATGGCAAGTGGAACCGTCAATTCAATTTTAAAATTAATAAAAACAAGTTCTTTGTGGAAAATAAAAATAAAATTTACCTAAGGGTTGCGCCTTGGATAAAAAGTAGCAAAAACTTCAACCTTTAAACATTTTTTTTTGTATATCATAGGGTAATCCTGTTGGCTTGTGAGGATAATAAAAAGCGGCTTATGATGGCGAAAATTGAATAAAAATTAGAATATAGCAGTGTTTTTTTCACTACTTAGTAGCTAGCACAGCGAAATTTCCCTTGGCAAACAACAACAGTTTGGATTGCAGACGATAAAAAGGCCAGTAAAAAATGACATAAGTGCCGGCGATAGAACTTTAAATTATTCAAATGAAGACAGCGCTGATGGCGTTAAGATAAGAAGAATTATTTTGCTACGTGAATCTAATGGTCGGAGTTATTACACAATGGGCATATTTTTTTTTTTTTTTTAACTGTCAACTTATAAGAATCAGACCAATCAACTGTAACAAGAGGAAGAAGAGATGAATCTAGATGATCATAATGAGACCGCAAAAGTCATTAATGCATCACAAAACCCATCTGCCATTATTCCTGTAATTTTCTAGAAATATTACGTATATTATATTACATATAAACGTTCACCATGAGTTTAGATTAGTAATGTAAAATGAATTTGAAAGTTCGCTTAAAATGTATAGTGACTGTAATACTTGACTTCCAAAGCGTCAATACTATAGCTAGCTAGCGACAAACTTACCATAATAACTTGAAATAAAGAATTTCTAAACAGTTCCATTGTTTAACGTGTTGTATGGCTTAGGTATGTATAGCATCGTTTTGTTGAAAGCAGAATTCAGCGATAAAGCGATAACGTTTACTGTTGACTGTAATATTCTGATACGTATAGTTTTCGAAGAAACAAAGGCCCATGATTTCACCAGCCTATAAACGACTGCTTCAAATGTTGCAATGTTGCACATTTTATGGGCATAGTGGTTTCAATAGATCAATTTTTCGCTGCTTTTTATAATAGGAGTTGAAAACATTGACAAACAATTGTGGTGTGATTCTGTCCATGATAACTTATCGAACATTATTGAACAAAATTGGCAAAGCAGTATGATATAATAGTTACTCGTGTCTATCAAAAGTTTCATCCGTTGAGTTTCATAATTCAACATAAGGCTGTAATGTTATTCGACTAGGTATAACCGCACTAAAGATGGTTGTAATTTATATTGGATGAAAAAGGTCATCATTTTACCAAAAAGCTTATTCAGAAACGATCAGCTAAGCGATTAAGCCGCAGAGGACTGATGGAGTCTAATCTCTAAACCAAAACAATGATCTTCCAAATACTTTCTTGAAAAAAGCGTACTTGTTTCCCTTGTCAAAACCCAAAAGGTGAGTACAAGAAAAGCGGAATTAAAAAATGAATAGAAAGATTAGTTTTGTCCACTTAAAACAGAAGACGCTTATATCGTTTCTTTTTTTCTTTTAAAGATATATAACTTTTTTCTTAAATAAAACACTGAAAAAACAAATAAATAACTACAATGTTTGCTTTATTTGCTCGCAAATTCTATGGGCATTTAGGGTTGGAATATAATTTCGGCTGCGTCTTAAATAGGCCAATTTTTCGCCACTTTTTCGAGAATGGCTGGCTGTTTCTCGCTAATTATATGCCGAATGTTGGCTTCCAGGTCTCCAACGGCTGCTGGCTAATCCACGTAGACCAATGAATTGACAGATCCCCACACCAAATAATCGAATGGAGTAAAATTACACGACCAAGGCGGCCATTTAACAGCAGGGCAATTATTTCTCGACATTATTTGCTCACAAAAGGTGTCGCAATAAAACTATTGTTTCGCGCAAAGTATTATGTCATGTTGCGCCATCCTGTCCAAATCATTTGCCTAGAAGGTTATTGGTCGATAACACTCTCTACTCCACGATGGTGTTGGCCTAATCGATTAATTTCAATTTGGGTCTTCCGTCACGCTGTCGTCTACAGCCACTGGCGTGCAAATTATCCAAAAGAGTAAATGTAGTCATATATCGATCCATAGTGTTGTGTATGATCTGCTCATATAGGCGACTAAGCGTAACGTAATATGGCCGAAGAGCTCAATAAGTTTTGCAAACAGAATGTGAATTTTGGATATAAATTTCCACTATTTGTAAACGTTGTTCAGGCGTAAGTCTGTTCATAGTGATCTGCCGAAATATACAGAACAAAAAGACAGCTGCCTGGAATGACACCTAGTTTATCAGTAATCCCTATCAAAAGTTCTATAATAGCAATAGGAGCGGGTAATATGCTTCAGCAACTTAAGTATAAGCGCATTGTTGCAAGTCGTATGTGTAGACCCCAGAATCAATAAGGCCCAGTCCGAAAGCTATCTCAGAAGAACCTTCGGCTTATTATAAAATCTTTCGTGACAAACAACTGTCACTTTAGTCTGTCATCAAACCTTAACCAATTGACCTCACGCGCGTGCTTTTTAATCGAAACTGACAGAGTTATGCGGGAGTTCATGAGATCGGTCTCCGACCAACACAAGCTTATTAAAATTGAGTACCCAAAGTTCCCGGTCATTGCAGTCATTCCTGAAGGCCAGGCGTTATGGTACACGGCATAGTTATGTACCTATGTCGGATTCTGTAAAAGAGTTCTTAACAAAATACTTTTCGCAGAAGTTGGTGATGGATTTGTTTTCATGCTAAACAATGTTCACTCACTAGATAACTGTTTATATTGAAGGACAAATTGTCAAACTGGGCTAAAGTCCAGGCAGCACTTTTTGACGACAATAGTTATAAGCACCTCAAAGAATATCATACGGATTCATTACTGCGCTAGAAGCCTATTTCTTATTTTATTTTCCATCCAACTCCCAAAGAATTAGATTAAGGCATTCAAAATCAGAGTTTTGCTATGCCTCTTGAATAAGGATTTTTTAACCCACTGTTTGGTCGGTTTTTAGAGGTTGTGAGACATATACACTGTACAAATCCTTGAATTTGCTTCTTTATCTGTGAAGTTTTGTAATTGTCATTAATTTAAGAAAGATGATGCTTTGTTTAATGATAGTATGTTCTTTATTTTGTCGTCTTATTCAGTACAAATACAACAAGTTTCGCTTCTTCCTAATGTCACCGTAAGGAGACAAACCTGCTTTCACGGATTGGGCTGATCGGGATTTACTGTGTGATGCTCACAGCAAACAATTAAAAAATATTTTAACAACGAATTTCACACCTCCCAAATTTATTGATACATAACCCTCTCGAAAAAAAACATCACAAATCTCTCGCTTATTGCATTTATCTCCCACAAGACGTTTCAAACCTCTATTTTGATGAAGTTAATCTCCCATGTTGTGAGTTTTCAATTTTCCAATACAATGTTTTCCAAAATTGACAAGAAAATACATGCATACATGCACATCCTTACCAAAAATGCAAAACAAAAATTAAAACCACCAAGCAGTCATCCAAATTGATTTTCCACTTCACTTGAGATCTCAATTCGATTTGTTTTCGTATTGTTATTATATTTCATTCCTCGTATAACAGCTCTCTCATAGCTCCATAAACCATATTGAAAATCGTTTTCATGGAATATTATTAGTCTAGACTAGAAGAAAAAGAGCTAAAAAAACAATTCAAGTGGATTTGCAAACAGCATCAGACTTATTGCTGTTAAAGTGATGGCATTTTGGTATGTTTGTGGATAAATCGGCTTACTTTTTGTTTACTACTATTTAATTATTTATTTATTGTTTTTTCATCTTTTTTTGATGGTGCAGAATGGACGAAAACTGTGATGCAATTAAAATTACATCTCGTGAAGTTGATAAGTCTTCTGCGTAAACACGTATGCAAACACGTTCATGTCAACCTTTTTTTTGAAATGGCTTATAAATTCTTGTATGAATATGAAACGATTTTGGTTTTGTTTTTATTTGGCGATTTTATATCGCGTTAACGCAATTAATTGGAAACAAAGCGTAATATGTGTGTAATCCTATTAAATCCGGATGAATTTAAAAAACAACAAGGATAGAGAAAAATAAACAAAATTGAACCGAATGTGGGATTTTTTAAATAACAATGTTATATTTCACGGATCGTTTTAAAAAAAAATATTAAACCAAATTGTGGAAGTTTAAAAAATGGATAAGCGAGAAAACGTGCATAAAGTATTTTCCTTGCTTAAAGTGTTTTCCTTGTAGGTACAGTCATTGCTTTCAGCCTTATATCTCTTTATATATATTTAAAAAGGGTACGCGAACGCACAACATTTTTTTTTAGAGTTTACCTTCCCAAAATGTATAAAAGTTTTGGATATGGACAGAAATGGTATGTCTTTGCGTTGAAAAAAAGGAAACAGAACTTGTCCCTGAAACTTTGTTCTCTCCGATTCTACAACCTTAAAACCAAAATCTTCAAAAGTTCACAAATACTTAAACAATTTATCTACCTTGAAATTATATATGCCAACACATATTGCAAAAAAAAATAGTTCATCATGTTTTCGAGTTCATAATCTAAACCTTAATTTTATGACTTCACGTGTCTCTAACTTTTGTATCGACAAATTCCCAAAGTCTAAATGAAGTAATATCAACTAGCAACAATTTTTTTTTTTTTTAAGTTCGATAAATATAGAATTTCGCAACGTGTTTTTGTCATTTTTTTCCTACCAACACCGGCGATAAGCGCCATGGTCAATTGTCACACTTAAACGATAACAAATTAATGATCACTTAAAACCAAAAAAATTTAAAAACAACAAAAAATGTAAATCACTCATTACCTAACAAAATTTTGTGTTTTCTTTTATTTTCAGGTACGTCTCGAGTGCATTCTTAATTGCATTATAAAATCTGTGATTTTACTGCGGGTACAATTTTTTGTGTGTCAGCGATGACAAAATGTTACTTTTATGAGGTTCAATGCTGAGAAATGACAACGACGACGATGTCGCGACTAGCTAGCGACGACAAAATAATGTCATGCACTTGAAAGGTATTCCAAGAATTTAAGAGCGTTTTGTAATCAAATTGAATTTATTTACTATTGTGCTGAAGCAAGGAAGATTGAGGAAAAAAAAACAGTAAATTTCGTAATTGGCTGCAAATTGAGTGGAGGTACTTTTTAGTCTGGCGCTGCAATTTACATGCATACAATTATTTGTGTCTGACGACTCCTCTTAAAAGACGAATTAACGGTCTAGTCTCTCGAACTAGCTTTAAGCAGAAAAAAAAAAGAAATTTTGAACATTAGGCATTCACGAAACTCATCTCATGATTCATGAATAAAAGGCAGTGAACTATTGGTCAACACTGCCTTTATTTACGAATAAAATTACGCATAACTTAAAATTTCAACAAAGGGTAAACACAAATTAAAATAATGCCTGCGACTGTCAACTGTGGGTTGCGACAAATCTTGAATGATTGATAAGTTACTAAGGCTCGTCCAAGACTCATCTACAATGGTCATAGGGGCTTGGGTATATAAATTTTGTATTGCTTATTTGTTTTTAACTTTTTTTTGTGGCGGATGCTTTATGGTCACGGCCACGGATGGTTTCTAAAAGAGTCAAGCAGTCAGGTGGTGATGCTCCTTGTGGAATATTAAAAAATACGTGAATTTAATGCTTGATGGATCTTCAAAATTTATAAAAAAGTTCAACATTTAAGAAATTATTAAACTTTATCTAGTTTCAATTCATTTCTTTCTTCAACTGTCTTGGCTTCAATCATTTCCAGAGATGATCCATTTCAAAAGAAAGACCCCCTCTTTGGGCTTATGAAATCTCAGTAGCTTGACTGCTATGAAGCCAAGTGGAGCCACCCGGATTGATTTCCTATTTAATTTCCAATATCATATTTGGTTTGCTATATGCACATGGTGTGGTGTACCAAGGCGAGACAAAATCGTCGATGAAATTGCAGATGAAAAATCCTAGCCTTATGGATTTTTCATTATTTCCAGCATTCGAACCGCTCGCTCGTCCCCTCGCTGTCAACCATAAATATCTCGGATTTTACGAGTGTTATTTGCTCCGTTCGTTGGTTTGGTATCCATCAATTGGCTCGTTGTTCGTCAACTCCTTCATCTAGTTATTTACCCAATTCAACCTACCTCGTCCCCGCCTCCCCGTTTCAATCGGGAAGCATCGTAATTCACTTCATTTTTGTACTTGCTGTATATTGTTTTGTTATTGTTATTGTTATCGTCTCACTTCTTGTATCGTTTGTAAATGGGGTTTGTGCTTCTTGCATCTATCTATATCCATACATTCAGCCATCCATCTTTTTTGACATCCGGAACTTCTCAACCCCAAGGAAAAAAAAATTAAGTCAAGGGGTTGGGGTTTTTTGTTTCAATTTTGTTTGTTGTTGCTGCGTTTTTAATAGCAAAATGGATGTGGTTAATTGTTTTTGAAAGAAAAGCAATAAAGCAGCATAACAAGGCGATCCTTTGGAATGCTTGTTTTCTTGATTGCTGCAAGGATTTTTAGTGCTTTGTGTTTTGTTCCGACTTACGATGATGGGTGTTATGCGGGAATATTAATTGCAACCGATATTGGGGGGGTAAATGTAATTTTCTAAAAATTGTGTTTTTTGTTTTGTTTGGAAGGTAAGTTAAATCCGATTTTGAAAACATTAAGTATTTTTGTTCATTTTCTGATAATGTCGACAATTTTAATAATGAGAATTCACAAAAATTTAATTAAAAAACAAGTGCCTTTTTATAACTTTGTTTCTTGAGACGTCGCAAAAATTTGTCTCGCCTCCTGATTTAGCTCTAGTAAAATAGCCAGTTGGTTTCCTCCCCCTAAAATATTCAGTCGTAATGCTCGCGCTTCTAGAAGTGATCATCATTTTATCATCGATTCCAACTTCGCTCATACTGTTAAATACAGAGATTCGTTTTCTAAACGTACTTCGCGAATTTGGAACACTAAAATACACTCTCTCTTCCCCATTCATGGCTATATTCAGAAATTGAAGAACAATATACACCGACAATTCTTATTAAACCTCTTAAAGCTCGGACGAAGTGTTTGAGAAGTCATAATTTTAAGGTGCAGATTATTATTAATTTGATGCTAGTGTAGGAATCCTGAAAGGGAAATATATAAAGAGATCCTTATCGATTGAATTCCCAATCAGAACTGATTTTTATTTAAATTATTTCCTCTATTTATACTAAAAATATTTGATGAAAATAAACATGAAATAACGATAACAAAAATGAAAACAGAGTTAATTTAAGCAAGTCAATAATAATAATAATAATAATAACTATGAGATGGTCGCTGCACTAGTTTAGATATTTAGAAGCCCGTTTTCTTAACATCAAATTAAAAAAAAAAATGTAAGGCATTTCGTAGCCAACTGTCAGTTTTTCCGCTTTGCCTGTTTTAAATTTTGATCGCCCTGCCTTTCATTACAGAGTTTCCAAGGCTTAAACAAAATTGTAACCATATTAAAATCTTTTTATATAATTTTCATCTTAAGTGGAGTCCAAAGTGTTCCAATTAAAAATCACCTAGTTTTATGAGTTTCTGACCTTTCTGATGGCCCAAGAAAATTCCCTAACCACATTTCCGAACAATATAGTAATTGCTTTAATTATCATCAAGCTTAGTTTATTTTCTCTTTTTTTTTCCTTTCATAAAGAGAAACTGCAAATACCTATTTTATCTGTGCATGAAGAGCAATTGGTCCTTTACGACATTTGCAGCTTATCTCCTACATAGACATGGATGTCGACGACCGACCTACGTCCTCGTTGGTCTATCGGTCGTTGAAAAGTCATTAGGAAACAACTTGTTTCCAAAATGAAACTGCATCCGAAGCATAACCATTAATAGAGAGAACTTAAAACAAATGCAGGATGTGATGGTCTTAAAAGTTTTCCTCTGAAGCAAAACTTGAGCTCAAACGGAATTGGCGAAATGAAGTTCCGAAAACTATCCTACTTTCCTCTGCTTTACAGGAACAGTATTCTACAACGTTACGAAACTTTGTTGATTTTATTAAGGATGTTCCCTATCGTCTATCAACATCTTTCCATCTCCTGTACTCCTTGGCTGATGGTTTTCCAACAGTCTTGAAACCGCACTGGTCTGCTAATTACAGCAGACAGCTAGAAAATTGAGTGAAAAGCAAGCTTGATGACAACACCGCCACCGCCTACACCAACAGGGATACAAAAAAATCCATAATAACAACGATGGTGGTGACTAGGATGTAAAAACTTGTTCCCCAGACCATATCGTGTCGTCGGCTTATGCGTGCATTCATGTTGTATCCTTTTGGTATGAGGTCATAGCGCATCGCATCTGGAGAAAGGTATAGGTATGCGTTGTCATTACCATTATCTTCATCGTTATGAATGGACTTGTTGGACATGATTATCTCGAGACTGTTCGTCGTCATTGTTGTTAAGGGTCATTAGGTTCGTCCGCAAAATGATGAACACTGATATGAAAATGTAATTTAAATGTAATTTTACTTTATTGTTTTTGTTGTTGAAAAAGGACATGAATTCAATTGTCGTCATGATCAGGCAGAAATAGATTGGTCAGAGTTTATTAATTTCTTGGGTGGCAGCTAATGCATTCAGTGTAAAAGGTTGCCGATGAAGAGATTTAAATTAAGTCGTCGGCTGTGGATGGTGTCGCGTCGCGTCTTCGTCGGGCTTAGCTAAGCTGAGATTTTTACAGTGAGACAAACTATGAGAATACCTGCTTCCAATGTTTGTATCCTTACTCCGACAAATTTGTCCAACTTTCAGCTATTATCTCTTCCACTGTTTGTTGCCAGGTAGACTAGACGCTAGATTGTTACCTCGAAATAACTGACAATGACGACCGACGACACGGCAGACGACGAAGACGACGACTACACTCCGCTCTAAATGAAATTCAATGGCGTGCGCCATTTACGTAGAATAAGTGCACCACCAAGAAGGTGCACGAAGAGGAGAGTCTTCATTGTTGGCGGCGCGTCAACTATTACAACAACCAACCAACGTCTCACAGTCATTGTCGACTTATTAAAGGCCACGAACGTGAACAGCCGCCTTTGTGGACGGACTTTTCGCTTTCCTCTATCTAAAAAAAAGAGGATTAAAAAAAAGATCTGTTTAGAAACGTGAACGTCTGCGCGTGGTGGTTTTATAATTAGTTTTTTTTTTTCATGATAATAATCGTTTTGGATTAAACCGAAAAAGGGGGGCAGATAAGAGAGAGACAGAGATTGAAGGTTTCTGCTTTACAAGAGATATGGAATGCAGATGGTTAGTTTTTTTGCCTGTCTGTTCGTTATAAAAATGAATAAATTCATTTAGTTTGGCTTTGTTATGTGAAATGAGGAAATTTTGTCTAAGGCCAGGTTCAGAAAAGTCGGCTCATGACTACAAATTGGAGAAAGGGTCCATAAAGACCCCTTCTATTGGTTGAAATGGCACGTTGTTATGCAATATAGGAATAAAGATTAGTGAGAGGTTTGTAGTTTAGCCATTTTTTTTCGGCTCCTGACAAAGTCCATTCTTTAATATAATACGAAGGGTCATATACAAATTCCTTTTCGAAAACGCTTTAAAATGAATAAAATGAAACTATTCAAAAGTATAATGGCTTTAGTTGGAAGAACACATCGTCAATTAAACGACTTGACTGGCTTTGCAGGTATGAATTCTCTAAGAATAATTCTTTAAGACATCGTTGATGGTTTCGGCCTTGACAACTTGAATCATTTCCTAGTTCTTACCTACACGGCTCCCTTACATTAACCATCACATTGTTCCTAGCCTCATTTTCGAGGCTTTTTAGTGTTAAAGTAAAAACTATTAAGATATAAATAGAAGTGTCGCAGTGGAAAAATTTATTTTTAACTTCAACACCAATAACTCTGTTAGAAATCAGCTGCAAGATTGGAAAGAACTATATTAAAAGTAGGCGTGTCAGTGGGTGGAACAATATAGTAATCACTATGAATATCAATGGAAACGGCAGTGTCCAACTAAGCTTTTTAACTACCTCCTAACTTATTTGACCCCACTGTATTGGCAATAAGATGGTGTTAATGATCTTTTTACATAAACTTATGCTTATTTCGGGCAAAACTACTTTCAAAAATAGCATTATTTGGGCTATCTCTAACTCTGGAAATAAATTTCAATATTTGCCTATATCGTCAACCGTAAAACGAAGTAACCTACGTTTTAGGGAGTAACTTCTAGATCGTGCACCCTTAATATGACTTCTTCATCTACAAAAAAATTTAAAAGCTCATCCTTACTAACATTTAAGTTTCTTTAAATTAAAGGTTAATTTTGCTACTCCAGTCTGTTTCCCTGAAAATTTTGTTTTTTCTTAAAGGACTTAAAAACCCTTTTGAAGAACTCCAAAGTACTGAACCTCTAATACATTTCCCCCCAACCCAAAAGCGTAAATAAAATTAAAAGAAAACAAAAATCCAACTTGTTTGTTTTTGTTTAGGAAAATTTAATACAAAATCCCTTTGTCAAACAAAATATTATTATATATCATTTCATTTTCCCATTCAGTCGGCATCGTCGTCGTCATCGCATCTCCTGCGACGTCGTCGTTGCTTTGGTGCTTTTCAACAAAATGTCTGTTAATAAATTCTTTGATTCCGCCAAATCAAT
>CAKKXW010000254.1:0-16772 GCA_920937365.1 Sphaerophoria rueppellii | reverse complement strand
ATTACGGCCTTTAACCTTGTTACTTTATTTATAAACTTAGTTGTAAGTTCGACATATTAGTAGTTTAGCTTTGAACGATTAATCAATGCTAACAGTTTTTCAGTATCAAGAACCGCGCGTCGTATATCGTATCTTGTCTTATCATTCATTCTTGTAGCATAATTGTCTGGTATAGTGAAGGCTTTTTAATCTTTCTTTGGTTTCTCGGAGTATTTTGTTGTAGACATCACAGAGTTGAATGTTTATAGTGGAATACATACCTTTGTAACTTTCCTTGCGGACTCATCAACTGTCTGGTTCCCATTGCACATGGCCTGATATCGAGCAGAGTCTAATGCTATATGCTGCGCGCCAAGAACTATGACTTTTTGACAATCGTAACTAATTAGCAAGTTTCGATTTGATGATTATACAGCTTGAATGTTGATTCAAATATTTATTTCATTGTTCCAATTTCCGGCATTATCGCACTGCAAATTGGATGACGCTGCTTTCATCATGACGTTTGATGCAGTTGACAAGATTAAGTGTTTCCGAAAACAACTGGCACCATTACCTTATCAGCGTATACATAATAAGATACTGAAGTCCAGTCAGGAAGGATGTTATGTAGGCAAAGTTTGCTTTGTTCTGTATTTTTGCAGAATTTGTACATCTGTACACGTGCTGTACAAAGGAACAACTTTCTCTGAAAAGACTGTATATACGCTCTCTTGTAGGTATCATCACCGGACACTGCCTATAAAACATCATACTTAACGGCTTGGTGTCTTCTCAAATGAGTAGGAAGTAAGAAATTCGTCCTTTTAAACCTAGCCTAACCTTACCTTCCTATTTGGCACTCTAACTTACTTATGGTGGCGCTACAGTCCAGGTCGGACCAGGGCCTCACGCAACAAACTTCTCCAGCCAACTCGGTTGGCACTCAAGGGGCTTATAAAACCCTTTTGATGCCAAAGCGCAGTCGAGCATAAAGGAATATTGCAAAGACGGAGAGGGTTTAAGAGGCGGTGGCATATCGGTTGAATTCCTGTACAGTTCAGGAGGCTTAAGTAGGTTACTGGAGCAACTTTCCTTCTTAGATTATGGATAAGTTTAGTTATCCTTATGTTGGGGTTATTGAAAAAAGGGTCATCAACAACAATCAATGTCACCGTCACTTGAAGTGTGTACTCATTAAAATGTTTGTTGTTAAGTAATTTATGAATTGAATTTGTAAATTATTTTTGGAAATAAAATAAAAATAATAGACTGGGAGCCAGTGACCGTCAAACTGTGTTTCGAATTTAAGAATAAACCAATGAGTTAAGTTAGTAGTTAACCCGAAAAATTTTAATACAGTCCATTATTTATAAACTAGGGTTGAAACTATATTTTATTAATCTCTTCTACTTTTGAACTAAAAATAGGTCTATCAGAGATTTCTGCCACGTTATGGGCTGTAACACCAGACTTTCTTGAAAGTACATAAGATTTTTGCAATAAAATGGTATCTTCCAAATTAAATACCGTGTAAGTGCAAACTAGTCATTATTTTGAGAAATATAAGACTTGTTAACAAAATATTTCTGCCAGAATAAATAAAGGCAACAAACCCTGGGCCTGGTGTCCATAATGTCCCTATGGTTAAATAGTATTGAGCCAAATTCGAAATTTTTGAATCCCTGTTAGTGCAGTTTTTCTGTTACTGTTTCCCAAACTATAAATGTCATGAGTTTCTCATATAACCTTTTAATTGACATTTAGGTAAACGTATGGGTTGTCCATTTTTTTACCAGTTTATTCAAAACTCATGTTCGTTTAAATTTTCAGCAATATTAACAGCAATTGACATAAGGACGGGACAGTTTGAGCAATTTTGACTATGGAAGGTTAGAAATTCACCATACTCACGAGTCACGACAGTGTAAAATCTATTACCTTTGGGTCACTGTGATGTATGCGTGTTATGTCATTCTTTCCATAAACACAAACATTCTCGAAAATGCTTTAAAAACGGAACAGTTGACAGTGATATTTCCAAGAAAAGTTTGAGAAATAAATAAATACCATATAAAAAACTTCAAAAATTCATGTAAAAAGTTGCTTCACTTGTATCAATTTCAAATGTTAAAAACCATTCAGCGTTGATTCTGAGAAGAAGACTTAGTTTTATTGGCTTACATTAAAGACAGTATCAAATTGAAGACTTTGAATTCTCAGAAATGTTCCAATTATAAGCTACAAGCGTACTCTGTCACCCCTGTAAGAACCTCATAATAAAATTAAACTGAATTTTCCATCACCTTGAAGGAGACACAATGAAAACCTCGACAACTTTCTAAAAAACCCTAAGGTAAAAATACGGTTTGAGTCAAAATGATTCACACCACCCCAAAGTACCACAGCCCTGGTATTACAACAAGCTCTAATTGGTGTTTTTATTCAATTAGAAAATCTGTGTTAAATGAATTTCCGTAAGGCCTTACCTTCTCGGCCAACTCTGACTTTAATAACTTTTCCGAGTCGCGACAAAAAATAAAAAATCACCAAATACAAAATACCCCTTTCGGATGTTGGTGTGTTGGTATAAAGGAACCAGATAGGTATGGCTGAGTCGTTGATACAAGAGGAAAACGAGACGTATCTATGGCATAAGAAATAATAACAGGAGAGTAGTTTTAATTACCAATTAGTTGAGATATCTGATTTTATCATTTAATTGGAGCTTTCATCTTTCGTGTACCACTTTTTTTTTGTCTTTCTTGGTGTGGTGCTCGTTGTTGTTGCAGTTGGTTTACATCTGTTGCTCAGGACACCGAGTTAAAGATGGAAATTGTTTTAAATTTTAGTTTGATTTTAATCCCAAGGTGTGTTCTTTTTTTGGTCTGTTTTTTTTTTGTTGTTTGAAGCAAGTTGCATTCATGCGAAGAAAAAAGAAAGTAAACTTTATCCCTTGGAATGTTTGGGTGGAAAAATAAAAGTAAATAAAAGGTGCATTTTTGCAGCTGACACACCCAACACTTCTGCCAAGGACTGGAATATTTTTTTTAAAATCAAATTAAATCAAATTAAAGGAAAAACCTTCCATAGATTTTTAATTAAAAGGAAGGAAAATGTGTGTCTGTTGTAAGTGAAAAAAAAGAGCTTTCAAATGTTCTGTCCTTGACCAATCTGCTACACTTACCAGTCATTGCTAGAAATCGTCGCACCAGTTTAGCTGTGATTGGTGTAGGAAAATCAAAACGAGACGTCATCCATTTTAAGATAGCCATCTCCGACAGAATTCGTTAAATACTTCAACTCTTGAAAAGAGAATTTTGACTTTTGGATATTGATTGTCAAACCTATGTCCCTAAACCGACTTTAAAACTATCTTTAACTGCTGTATATCATGCTCCTCAAACGATATGACCAAAAAATCATGCAAAAATGGAATGATCTTTTTTCTCAATTGATGAGGTATTAGAGTCTCTGTAGAAAGGTCGGATCTATTTAGGAGAATTATTTTTGTCATGCCTTTGTATGAGCATAAAATTTGCTTATACAACAGCTTTGTGTTTTCAATCGTCTCAACATCGCAATCGAGCGTAGAATATTCTTGGTTGTGTTTTTTCTCCTGGCTCCACTGTCCAATAAGGCCTAAAGCGGATCATCGAAAATTCGAACAATCGAATAATGTCGTGTATCGTCAGAATTGTTAATGTTATGAATAGTGATGTCTTATAGGTTCAAAAGTCTGTATTGGAGTCAAAATGATTGGTATAGGATTGGATTGGTATTGAAGTAGTTTAAGTGACGGCGATCCGGGTACTTCTACATAGGGAAGTTCAATCAGGGCTTAAAACTGCTCTTCGAACTGTTTCCTGAAAATGGAGAACATTGACGTGAAGAAGTATTCTCCATTTCACACCTCAAACAGAAGACGAATGACACTTTACTAACAGTTAAAGCAATAAGGTTGTAATGCTCCAGGAAATGTTCATCCTAATCGCGACACAAGTGAACCATCTTTGCCAAATTTTTGGTATGGGAACGAATCCCTTCAGTGATCATCCTTAAACCGTCAGCTTTAAAATTCGTTTTTGACTTCTCCATTAACGAAGAGACTTCAAAGCTAGAATTCTGGCAGTTACAAACGCTAGGTCGGTGTCGTTAATAGTTTTTTGACTTTGCTGATTATAGCTCAGCGGAAAAACAGACGATTACCTACTGCTTACTTACTTACTTACATAAGATGGCGCTTCAGTCCGGGGTGGACTTGGGCCTCAACCAACAAACCTCTCCAGACAGCTCGGTCCCTAGCTAGCTGCCTCTGGTTTCGCACGCCGAGTTGGTTGAGGTCATCTTCAACTTGCGTGCCATACGAGCCTTGGTCTTCCTCTACTGCGTCGTCCCTTTGGGGTGGATTAGAAGACTTTACGGACCTTCACTCTTTTAGTTAGGTCAGTGTTGCTGTACAGCCCGTACAGTTTGTGGTTAAATCTTCTCATTCATTGTTTATGCATACAATACCATAGATCTTCCGTAGAACTTTTCTCTCGGCCAGATGTCTAGGGTGCTCTCATCCGTTTGACAGAGTCCATGCTTTCTGCCCCATATAGCAAAACGGGGATGATGAGGGTCTTAAAGAGCATTGTTTGTGAGAGGACTTTACTAGTCAATTGCTTTCTTAGCCTGAAGAAACTGCGACTAGCAAGAGTAATTCTCCTTTTGATCTCGGCGCTGATGTCAAAGTCCGTGTTGATAGCGGTGCCAAGGTGTACAAAGTCCCCAACTACCTTGAAATTGCTACATTTTGTCTTTCTTCATGACAGCATATTATTTGTTTTGTCCTCATTGACCGCTAATACCACGCTTCGTTCGCACGTAGTTACACAGACTTCTGGAAGATAATGCCTCTAGTGTTGTCGCGGGTTGACTGTGCATCACCTTGTCTAAAGCCTTTTTTGACATTGAAAGCTTCGGTGAGTTCGTTACCGACTTTAATGGAGCAGCGTGAATTCCTGCTCAGACAAGTACTGCCACAAAATCAAATAAATCATGCAATAAGCTGCATGCTCTAGCATTTTAGTCTTTTAGGATCCAGGTCTCAGGGCGTGTGGGGAAGTAGTAGGTGCAGAGGCGATGATTTCTAAAGAACAACATTTTAGTTTTAATATTTTTTTATTTAAATGTTTTATTTAATAAGAAGGGTGAGGAGATAAACAATTACTATTGATGAACTGACTTCTTACTGTTTTTAAATCAAATTCTTTAGAAACACATTTCATTGATCTCAAGTCCTTCGTTCAACTTAAAAACTCTCAATGTCTATTCTTCTTTGTAGCGTCTATTCACTTGGGCTTGTGTGCAATGTGCATGCATGATTAGAATTTGTATTTGTATTGCTTGTATACTTCTATGAAGTCCTTGTAGTCATTATCACTATAGCAAATCGCATTATTAGAAATCCTACATTACCTTACCAATAGTACACATTAGGTATGTAACGGTGTCTTCTAACAGCAAAGGTCTTATTTGGGAGGTTTTTTATAATTTATCCATATGAGCTAGGTATACGGACAAATCTGTCGTTAGATAATATGTTTTCAGTGTATTTCTCACAGATGGATTTGAATATTTGAGTACTCTTGGCTAAATACTGCCAACGTTTTCCGTCTTTACGGAGCACCATGTGCTAGGTTTTTCTTTAATTTCTTTTTTGATTTTAATGATGAGGTGTGTAGCTTAGATGGTTAGCGTGTTTTTCGCTTTAATAGATCAGTTCGTGTTGGGGCTGGCGTAGCAATTTATGTTAAGTGTTCTATAAAATGCAAACTTAAACTTTTAGCGGATGCTAATAGTAGCATAGAATATTTGTTTTTTGGTATCAAGGGCAATGGTTTCAACTTACTTTTAAGCCTAACAGAAACATTGATTTTACTTAGCTCTCCAAATATCATACTCTGTGGAGACTTTAATTGTAACCTTTTTAGTCCAAATTTATTGACTCATAATATGGAAACTTACAACCTGAAGCCAGTCAATTTTTACCCACCAACTCATTATTTCGGAAGAGATGCAACATTATTGGATTTGATTTTTGTTAGTAATATAAATGACGTGGCTCCTTATGATCAACTTTCTGCACCCGCGTTTTCAAAGCATGATCTAATTTTTGTAACCCTAAAATTTAGATTTGATTACTCTGTTCAAAAAATCAACTATCGTAATTTTCATAATATTAATGTTTAGGAGCTGGAAGAGCATACTCGTGGAATTAACTGGGATACTAAGTATTTTTTAACCTTTTCAATGCTGACGTTCTCTTTAAAACTAAAATTCTTAAGTCAAGCAATAAAACATGGTTTACACAAAATATAAGACACTTAATGCAACAAGGCAACGTGATGAAGCCTACAATAATTAGAAACGATACCGTTTGAATGAGTTGCGTCGCATGTATTGCTCACTTCGTAATAAGGTTGTTGCAGAAATCCGTATTCACAAATCCCAATACCTTTTTCGTAAGCTCAGTTTATCTTTAAGTGGTCGTGCGTTGTGGAATAACCTTCGTAATATTGGCATTGGTAAGTCCAGAACTGTACTATCTGAGGATATCGATGGTAATATCCTCAACAAAAAATTTGTTTCCGTTCTTACGGGGCAAGTCCAACCGACTAGCGCTGACAGTTTGCCTTCATTTACTGATGAAGGTTCTCGATTTGGATTTTCCGCGGTAACAAGTACTGATGTTGTCGAAAGTATGCTTTCTATAAAATCGAAAGCTGTCGGGTTAGATGATATTCATCCCTCCTTTTTGTTTATGATAGCCAATAGTGCTGCCTTATATCACATTCGCTTTTAAAACCATTCTTATGACTGGTGTGTACCCTGACTTTTGGAAGGCAGCCAATATTATACCATTCCCAAAAACTGCTAAAGGTGATGAATTCAGACCCATATCCATTTTGCCATTCTTGTCTAAAGTCTTTGAAAAGGCGCTACAGAAACAAATAAACCGTTATCTCACTGTGAACTCAATACTTACTCAAAAATAATCCGGTTTTCGTAAGAAACACAGTTGTATTACAGCGCTTCTGAAAGTCACTGATGACTTAAGGCAAGCATTGGATAATGATGAGGTATCGTTTTTGGTTTTGCTGGACTTCTCAAAGGCTTTTGATACAGTCAACCACGTCAAATTATGTAGAAAGCTTTTTGAAAACTTCAATTTTTCCTCTGGCGCAACTAAATTAATCTTCTCTTACTTGTCTAACCGAAAGCAAGCAGTACTAGTAGGTGATAGCCTGTCCAACTTTCTGCCAAACGTTACTGGTGCCCCTCAGGGCTCTATTCTTGGCCCCCTTTTGTTTTCTATGTATGTAAACGAACTTCCATCTTTAATTTCTAACTGTTCCTCCCATATGTATGCAGACGACGTTCAGCTGTACTTTAGTTGTCCTCTCGGCCTGATTGAACATGGAGCTATTTGTGTCAACGAAGACTTGGAGAAAGTTGTAAATTGATCTGAGTCAAATGGACTTATTCCTAACCCTAAAAAGTCTAAATGCTTAATGATATCTAGAAAATCTCTGCACCTTGATTATTTCCCACCGATTGTTTTGGGCAACGCTCCAATCGATTACGTTAAAACTGCTATGAATCGTGAAGTGACTTTCAATCGCTTTTTGACTTGGGATAACCATATCAATGTACTCGTCGGCAAGGTATATGGCGTACTTCGCACCTTATGGGTAACTCAGAGTTTTACACCAGTTGAAACGCGATTGCTTCTTGCTAAGACTTTGATAATTCCTATCTTAATTTATGGTTGCAAAATTTACTGTAATTGGAATTATATTAGTAAGCGAAAGCTAAATGTAGCATTCAATTCAACCGTAAGGTATGTATATGGGTTACGTAGATATGATAGGGTTTCCGGTCTTGCAACACAGCTACTTGATATGTCTTTTGACAAATATGTTGAATTTCGTAGTCTGATTCTGCTTGCTGATTTAATGTTTTCACGTCAACCACAATACTGCTATGAAAAAATAACAAAAACATCTTCGCATAGATCTCGTCAATTAATTGTCCCTCGTTTTTCGTTCTTAACATCCGAACGTCAATTTTTTGTAAATAATAAACGCAATAAATTTCAAAAAAGTATTAAAATCTCATTTTTTCTGTTAACGTAACTATAACTCAAATTTTATTAAACATTATAATTTTTAGCTTAATTTTTATTTTTTGTAAATATCTTCAACTTTATTAATTTGTAATATTTACCCTGATTTGAAAAACTAGCTTACTACTACCTAATAAGATCCCATATCTTACAGTTTGTTAAGCATTCACGAATAAAATGAATAAATAAATAAATAAATAATAAATAAATCTCTATTACTGGGGTTTTGGGCCGCTCTTAAGGCTATTGATGTCATCTTGATAATTTTGATGAGCTGGCTGGCCAGTCGTTAACTTCGTTTGAAACGTTCATCATGGTCGGAAAAATTGCAGTTTATTTGTAATGCCGAATTCTCTCAACGCTTTGTAAACTTACACTGAAAAAAATAACCGTTCTCATATTGAAAATTACTGGTTGTTAACCAAAAATTGTCATATCGATGTAAAAATTGTTCAATGTGATGTTAATTTTCAAAAGTCGTCTAAAAATCTTACAACTTGATAGTAAATGGGACAATTTGAAATTTTCAATATCTTGTTGCTAGTTTGAAAATCAAAGTTGTCGTTTTAACACTGAGATGATCAAATAGAATATAATGGTTGTCAATATGAAAATCTTAGGTTGTCCGTCAGTTAAGTAAGAACTACAATCATCATATGTACAACAATGTTTGTCAATATGATTACTATCTTAATGTAACAAGAGCATTGAACATATCAAATCATCAAGTTGACAGTTGCAATTGTTAATGTGATGATTGAATTTTACCAGCATCAAATAGAAAACTAGAGTTGCTATATTGATAATTGCGATTGTAAGAATGTTAATTAAAATAAATAGAAGTAAACAAAAAATAAATAAGTTCTTTAGCGAAGACTTTTCGTTGACAAAGTTTTCGTACTGAAACCCACGGTTGTCGATATGATATCGGGCAATAAGGCCCATATAAAATGCGGCTTTATTTCCAGATGAATTTGAAATAATTATTTATGGAAATAAAACCGAATCCTACTTGGAAATAAGTCCACATTTACAAAAAAAAAAAATTGACATTTCCACGTCAACATGGAAATAAGACCCAATTTTCATTTTGTTGACAATCTTTTGATGGAGAAACAGAGATTTACTCTCAATAGGTCATCAAATTGACAATTATTGTTTCCAATATGAAAATTGGGTTTATCTTGAATTGAACAAGAACAAACAAACACAAACGATAATTTGCTTATGCTGTTATCAAAATTATTGTATTGAAAATCATATTGTCAAGTTGAAAAACACAGTAGTCAATGTGATGGTTTAACCGTTCTTAAAAACCATATTTACAACTGCGGTTGTCAATACGATGATCGATCACATAAGGTTATCATATTGAAAACTATGGTCATAAATTGACAAATATTGTTTTCAATATGAAAATATAGTTTATCTTAAATTGAGAAAGTACATTAATCTTCATTCTATAGTCGTGCATCAAGTGAGTGAAGTGTAAAAAAGTGGAAAATATAAAAACAAATCAAAAGTACATCAAGAGTAAATTAAACAATTTAAGCCAAGCAGAATAATGTTACAGGTAAGACAATTATATTTTTTTTGTAGAGTTAATTCTAGGTAAGAAATATTCATGCATATATTTTTAATCAAATAAAGGTCCTTTTATTTGGAAATTGTGTACTTGCTTTGAGAAAATAAAAAAGTTCACAAACATTGATTAATTATTCTCACAAAATTATTAACGTAAGTAACAGCAGTTTATTTATTTATTATTTATTTGGCATAGAATGCACCAATTCTTTTGTTGTTTGTTCTCCAATATTTTGCCATTCTTCAATCAACTCCTGTTTGAGCTTAGTTTTCGTGGAAATTGCGCGCTAAATTGCGTAGTAAATTTAACTTTTCGGTGCTTTTCTTTAGGTTTTTCTTTAAAATTTCAATATACATATTTTTTGTTCGTACAACACCAGTATCAACACCAACACCACCCACAACACCAAAATCAACAGCAACACCAAAACCAACATCAGCACCAACACCAACTCCAACACCAATACCATATTACTAACAAAATTTCATGGTATTTTTTTCAAGGACTTTCACTTCAAAAAGTTCCTCCATCCTTTCGCTGGGGGAGCCAACCTTCATAACTAAAGGGAGTTCTTAATCCAAAACATAGAGGATAAATACGTATTGAACACACTAAAAAACACAAAAGAAGCGGATTTTGATAAAGGTAAACTACTTATTGATGCTTAACAGAAGTAATTATTCTTATTATTGTTTCTTTTAAATTTATTATAGATGAAGTTATTTTGCGATGTTCTCAAAAGTGTGCACAATTATCTTTTCCCAATGAAATACCTCCAAAGGAAAACAAATAGTGGCGACAAGTGTTCCTAATAAAAGACTCACAAATAAATCGCTTTTGTATTCGAAAGCGAAAGCACACAGGCCATCGAGGATCACATAAGCTTCTTGAAATTGCGGGGTGAAACAATTCAACCTTTAATATTAAGACAAGAAATACTTTAAGGGCTGTTTTTTATTTATTTTAAATGTTTTTTTAATTTAATATATTAAATACCCGCCAGCTTGTGAACTATTTAATTTTTTAGAAAAATTTTATTATATAAAAGATTGTTCCATAAAATCACCAAAAATTAGCTCCAAACTTTGTTCAATGCTTTCAGCGTTAAAAATTAAAAATAAGTTTCCAATTGTTTATAAAACTTACATATGTAACCAATTATTATATTAATGTTAACACTAGCACCAACACCAGCAACAATTCCAAAAACAACACCAATCACCAAAACCAACAGCAACATCAGAACCATTACCAACAGCAACAGCAAAACCAACAGCAACACCAACAGCAACACCAACAGCTACACCAATACCAACAACAACTCTAATACCAACACCATCTTCAACTATAACACCACTGCCAACATCAAATCCAACAAAAACACCAACACAAGAACCAGCATTAACACCAACCTATTTTCATAAGAATTATATGTATGTATGTATATTTACGCTGACTTAGTTTTAGACAATAATAAATAATTAAACATGTTCCAAAAAATTAAATCTGCCTTATATTTAAAATAATCCTTGCAACTTATTTTTCAGAAAAAGAGAATGTCGCAGACATGAAAGCTTCCTTTGTATTGAAGTTTCGCAATTGCAGAAGCTAATTTAGTATTGAGAAACACGGTAATCTGATTGAAAATCGAAATTTTAAAATGTATTATAATGTTTGTAATATTGAAAACCAAACAAAATTGAAAGTTTCAAATTAGCAATCACTGTTTTCAATATGACAACCGTAGTTTTCATATTGACTCCCGTGTTTTGAAATTGGTTAACTGTGTTTTTCAATATGATTACTGCAGTTGTCAATTTGACAACGACGATCTTCAAATAGACAATAATGATTTTCGATCTACCAACCACTGTTTTCAATTTGACAACCCTAGTTTTCGAACTGATTACCGTAGTTTTAAATTGGTTCACTGTGGTTATCAATATGACTACTACGGTTGTCAAGTTGACTACCGCGATTTTCAATTTGAAAGTCATAGTTTTCAATAAGACTTCCTCGGTTTTCAATTTGATAATTTGGGTTTTCCAAATGACTACTGCAGTGTTTAATACGACTGCCATAGATTTCAATATGAAAACCATGGTTTTCGATTTGCCAACGCAAATTATCAATGTGATAACCCCGGTTTCGAATCTTGAATTTGTCATTAATTGAAAATTTTAAATTTTCATATTGACTACTGCGGTCATTGGTTGTAAATTGACAACAAAATTTTCAGTTCAATGTACAAAATTATCAGTTAGACTACTGTTTTTGGTTCAGTGTACGTCCCTCGGGAATAGTGTCGAAGGCTTTCCGGGCCGGAGCATTGGTGTCCATTCGCTCTAAATGACCGAGCCATCTGAGTCTCTGGACCTGACCTTCTGGCTAGGTCCATGTCGTTGTACAACCCGTAAAGTTCGCTGTTGTATCTTCTTCGCCATTCCCCTTCAATGCACACGGGGCCAAAGATGACCCGAAGAACTTTCCTCTCGAAACAGCCTAAGGCACTTTCATCCGATTTTGTCAGGGTCCATGCTTCTGCACCATACAGCAGGACTGGGATGATGAGTGTGTTGTACAGTTTTACCTTAGTTGCTCGAGAGAGGGCTTTTCCACTCAATTGCTTTCTTAGCCCAAAGAAACAGCGTTTAGCAAGAGTTATTCTTCGTCTGATCTCGGCGCTGGTGTTATTGCCCGTGTTTATAGCGGAGCCTAGGTAGACAAACTCCTCTACTACCTCGAAGTTATATGCGTCTATTGTGACGTTCTGTCCCGAGCCGTCGGTGTTGGGTGTCCTTCCTCGAAGACAGCATATACTTCGTTTTTCCCTCATTTACCGCTAAACCCATTTTTGCCGCTTCTGTCTCAATTCTCACAAAGGCGCCATTGACATCACGCTGTGTTCTTCCCATTATATCAATATCATCGGCGTACGCGAGAAGTTGAACAGATTTTTGGAAGATAGTGCCTCTGGTGTTGACGTTGGAGTTCTGCACTATCTTCTCAAGAACGATGTTAAAGAAATCGCATGACAGTGCATCGCCTTGTCTGAATCCTTTTTTGACGTCGAAAGATTCCGTAAGCTCGTTGCCAACCTTTGATGGAGCAGCGTGAGTTCTCCATCGTCATTTTGCACAAGCGAACGAGCTTGGCAGGGACGCCAAAACTAGACATAGCTTTGTACAGTTCGTCTCTGTAGATGCTGTCATACGCGGCCTTAAAATCGATGAAAAGGTGGTGGGTATCGATTTGGAGTTCATAGGTCTTTTCCAGGATCTGCCGCAACGTGAAAATTTGGTCGATGGTTGACTTTCCTGGCCTGAAGCCACATTGATAAGGACCAATCAGATTGTTGACGAAAGGCTTCAGACGTTCACATATTACGGCAGAGAGGATCTTGTAGGCGATGTTGAGTAGACTTATTCCTCTATAGTTGGCGCAGTTTAGAGGATCTCCCTTTTTCAGGATCGGGCAAACAATGCTGAGGTTCCATTCATCGGGCATGCATTCCTCTGACCATATCTTACAGATGATTTGGTGCATGCTCCTATCTAGCTCGTCGCTGCTGCTTTGAACAACTCAGCAGCTAGTCCATCTGCTCCAGCGGCTTTGTTGGATTTCAGCCGTGATATTGCGGTTTTCACTTCTCTTAGGTCGGGGAATTAATGCTTCGAAAATTCAATGCTGTCCGAACATCTCGAGATTTTCGGTATGTGCATCACTGACCACATACGCGATGTCGCCAAAAATGCAGCAAGATGTTTGGGCTTCTTAAGAAGGTGCAAGAAATTTTCTACCCGTCTGGTCTGGCTATTATATATATAAGACTTATATCCGTCCAAAGCTTGAGTACAATTCCCATCTTTGGGCTGGTGCTCCAATAACATACTAAGCCTTGGATGGTACACTAAGAAAAGCCGTCAGAACGATCGTTGATAGAAACATCACGGATTCATCGCTCTTTAGACCACCGTGCGTCGTACGTTTCGTGTCTCTCTCTGTTTGATCTTACTTTTACGTAAGTGCTCTAAGAAATAGCAATGCATCCACCCCTTAAACGATTCAACTTTATACCGCGCTTACAGGATGCCCATAGTTTACCTTCGAGACCAACTCGAACGTACTCTCAGTACAGAGAATTATTGTTTTGCGTACATGCGAATGGGGAACTCTCTTCCACTCTCTGCTTCCCAATCATTACAATGTTAGACACGTGATGACAACTGTGTCCCGATTGTGGCCGACGCTATCCGTTTCCCACCCCAAGGCTTTGCTCCTCCTGCGACGCCATCCTTTCAGCAAAGGACTTTCTTGGACGCTTTCCAGATCACCGAGTTAACGGGAGCTAGCTTACTTGGTCAATCAACTCGAAAATCGAAAAAAAATGAGCCCTTAACTGTCAAACTTTGATTTAATTGTTAACTTAGTTTTGTCCGATTAAGTATCTCGATCGATTTTTGGAGCAACCCGGTAACATTTAGAACGAAAACGAAATATACCTCCGGCGACCTAGATTCGTACCCCAACTATACCTATTGAGCTATTAACTGTGGATGGCAAGTTTTGTTTTAATCGATTCCATAGTTACATTGTACCGATTTGACTCGCCCAACTCGTATTGGGCAACTCTAAAATTGCATTTTGACCGAGAAAATAAGCAATCAATTAGTTTCGATAGCAATTTCAATGAATGAAAAAGTACATATTTTAACGGATCTGCAAATCTTAAGGAAAATAAATGATTTCCAAGTTGATGGTTTTTATTATGATAAATAGATTTAATTAGTGACACCCTTTAAAAAAACACAAACGAAAAACAGACATTTCCCATCATCAGTTGGTTCATCAAATTAAAAATAACACCTCTTTTCAATAAAAATCATTTCCACCTTAAAGGCGTTAGCAGAAACGATAAAACAAAACCTTCATTTAATTTAAAATCACTTTAAAAATCGTTACGGTTTCCTTTGCTTTAATACTGTATGGATTAAGCAAAGTGTTGAACATTCATTCTATGGCCATTCCATTAGGCATGCAATTAAAGTCAAAACAAAAACTCTCTGGTTCCCCGCACACTCCGCTTTGAAGTGCAACAACACCAAAAAAAAAAAAAAAAAAACCCAAACCGTAAAGCATTGTGCTTTGCTAATTTTCATCACCCAGATGCACTTTTAATGCTTCTGTTTTATTAATTATAAAACTTTTCATTAGGCAACGCCATCGGAATATGGCCACACTCAAAAGCAGCCTTCCCTTCAATTCATTCACCATAAACGTTTAATTATAAAAGATTGTCATTAAATTGTAATTTCGCAAGGTCTGGCAGAGATGTAGCCAGTTTGTATCTTCTGATTTTATGATTGGCGGACGATCAGTGGTACCTATAGCGACTAAGCTTGAAGTGCAGAAATCCCAGATTCTGTGTTTTTTTGAGGTCAAGCAGCTTTGTAGTCAACATGAAATCAAAACTCCATTGTGAGAAATATCTGATCATCTTCTTCTCTCATCAATGACATTCATCTGGTGAGAGATTTGCTGCGCAGCCGCTTCATAATGACCTCATTAACCATTGCATACTGTAATATATGACGTTTCTCCACAGCGCAGAGGTCTTTTGTTTTTGTCGCCTGTTCGTCTTTGGATTTTTTTTTTCTACAATCATCAAACTACATAACCTTTGATGGCTAAACAAATGATTGAGGCACTTGCCGGAGACAACAGCCTCGCCTCATCGGTCGTCAGTGTCTGCCCCTCCTCTAATCAACTGCGGGATTTGTCCAGCCTCTGTTTCCCGTAGAGTGGAAACTGGAAAAATGTAATGTTCTTCTGTGAGGAACACAACAGAAAAATCAATCAAAAGCTAGAAAACTCTGTTTAAGTCGTGCTTCGGATGACCCTCACTGATGACGATGGCACACACCTGCTCGATGCACTGAACCCAAGGCGACACACTGGCAAAAAAAAAAAACTCCCCAACGGCAACGCTACATTGTCATCTTCAATCGTCGCCATATCACCAGATATATACGCATCCTTGTGCCTGGATACCTATCAGTGAGTTAACCCGTTAAGGTGACACAATCCCCCAGCCAACAGATTTCCAAACAGATTGTGCGACACCTTCTTCAACCGAAGGGAATGAGCCTAACATCAAATTTAACACTGCAGCTCTATACAAAATGAAATTAAACAAGAAGAAAAGTGTATAGAAAACGACACTGTGTTAGCCCCCCCGAATGCGAGTGAATTTTATCGGTGCAAAATCTAACACGACATCTATCGTTTTTCATCCTAATCACTGTAGTTTCCTATTGCTATTGCCAGTGTTCTATGTTCGTTTCGTGTGTCCATTTGGTGTGGCAATGATGATGGCGTGCTATATGCGATACTGCGGCTTACCGTTCGTCTGCAATCATTCGTCACTTGATTTACGTGCGATAATCAGAAAAGGAAGAGAGGGCAAGTCTCAAAAACGCATATCTATTCGTCAGATTTTCCTCCCAGGGTTGTTCTATCAACTTTTTACTCTGAGAAATCAAAGAAACAGCGTTGCCAGGTTGCAATAATAAAAACGCAGTAAAAGCCAATGTGATTCAATCAAAACGTCTGTCTCTTTTTGCTCATAAGCTTAAATCCGAATTTCATTGAAATCGGTTAAGCAGTTTCAGAGAAAAAGCAATATTTCCAATTAATTAAAAATACCGTTATCTTACAGAAAGTCCTCAACACAACGAAAACATCTTCAATGTACTCGAGGTCTTCGCATATAGGTGCAGCATCCCGTTTTGAAATGTATTTTGGTTATTCTGGCAACCCTGTACATTAGATTTAGTAGAAACGGTCACCCCAGAGTTGACTGTAATGTTTCCTTAATTTATCGCATTAATAAGAAATCGTTTCTCACCGTAACGCCTAATGCAAGGTCCAACACCACCGAAACAAAAAACAAGACGAACAACAACAACAAAAATCATTTGAAGAAGAAGGTGGAAGATCCTCTAACCTCCTTGAAGCGCATCCCATTCGATGGAG
>CAKKXW010000252.1:0-36254 GCA_920937365.1 Sphaerophoria rueppellii | reverse complement strand
AGTACGTTATGGAACATCAGCACTCGGTATAATGGAAACAGCAAATAAATATGAGCTCTGTAACGATTTGCGAACAGCGGCTTATATTTGGGCAGTATGGAAGATATTTATGACAATAGAGAGTTCAGGACTCTCTATGTAATTTATTTTTATATCAACTTGTGTTTTACTGGACACACGCTGTACTAACTCTCATGCCATCCGACAACATCTGTCTCTTAGTGGATCAACTGTCACTTGATAGTAACAATCTGATCATGATTTGAGTTTTTTGTAATTGTAATAATGCCAAATTATCCGACGACACAGACTTTGACAACGACTTCTATTGAATTATGTCTGTGCAGCAAGTCTATGCATGATTAAATCCAAGTCAGTAGATACAAGAATCTGGAAAGTCAGTGTCGTGTTGACCCACCATCTTGCTACAGTTTGTATGATGTCAATGAAAAGCAAATCTCTTAAAACGACTGTTTGTCTTATTGATTGGAATGAATTCTATCGAAAAATCCTAGAAAAGTTCGAAAAAATGGAGTTCAAAAACTGATTTTTGTATGGTATTTTGTGTACTTTGTAGCTTTTTGAAGTTTGGAAAATTTCGTTATCACGAGCTTTTTTTTTTTTAAATCAAACGCGCACTCAAAGGCTTTTTCAATTACTCTTTATATGCCAAGAACAGTGCGAGTATAAGGGAAAGGATAGAGGGTGTAACAGGAGGTGTCGGTGAACATTGGCTTGAATTCTTGAACTGGGGAAAACATAGCGTGGAAGAGAGTTCCACATCCGTGTAGTACGGCTAAAGAACGATTCTTTGTACATGACAGTACGTCCGAAGTAGGGCTCAAGGTGAACTGATGGCATTCCTGGAGGCGCGGGTATACGGTTGAATATCTTAAGGGGAGGAATGCAACCTGGCTATTTCACTAGAGCATATACTGTTGAAACAACGGTAAAATAGGGTGAGGCATGAGACATTACTCCGATGTTTAAGAGATGTTAATGAATCAACGATGGTATGAATCATCAATCATCTTGAATGCTCTTTTTGGGATACTGTTCAGAAGATTTAAGGCCTCACTGGAGCCAGCCCAGACGTGTGAGTTATACTCAAGCTTAGGACGAGTGTACGTTTTGTAGATGTATATCTAGATCACAATTTTCCGCAACGCAAATATGGTCGGAGCTTAAATTTGTATTCGAGCTAATTGTCATCCTAAATATGGCAACCAGCTTTAAACACAATTAAAAACAAAAAATATCCGCAAAACAATTTTCATGCGGACAAATCGGAAATAAAACTATAAAAAAATGAAGGGAAATAAAGCTTAGTCATCGCACCACATTGTTACTCATCGTACTGCGTTATTTCATATCGGAAAAAATCCCGAAATGTAAGTCGGAAGAATACCCTCGAAGCAAAACTTGTCCGAAAGTACGAAATCGACAAATTCCGTCGAAAAATACTCGATGGTCAGAATAGGAAATCTAGACATCTTGCGGGCATTTTTGGCGACTTCGTATGTGTTCATTCTCGAAGAGGTGTTCAGTGATACAATAACGATAATCTTAAGATGTCCGGGGTCATTGATGCAAGTTTATCTCGCTTCAAACGATACAAGACAGCATTGAGATTTTGAAACAGCAAACTCTACACGATTTTTGTATTCCCCATTGAATAATACTGTTTAAGTCAGTGTTTAATGAGTTTATTATTTTTTGCCGTTGCAGTTCCACATCCGACGGTGAGGGATGTGAGTCTGCAAGCGAAAAAGAAAAGCTAAGGGTTCTTTCGTCAGCGAAACAATTTATTGGATTAGAAATTTAGAACATACAGTCAAGAATCATTAATAAAAATGAGAAAGAGGGTCGGAGACAAAACGGAGCCCTTGGGAACACCTGCACGTATATACAACTTGTACTGAACGTTAGACTTTATCAAATCCCTTTGAAATGTCAAGTGCTACAATCTAACTTTCTCCAAAACGATGTAAAGGATTTGTTCCACTGTTCGGTGAGATAAACCATCAGATCACTAGTGGAGATGTTGCTGCGAAAGCCGTACTGCCGGTCATTAAGAAGCTTTCAGTCTTCGAGATATTTTTTGATCTGATAGTTTACCAACGTTTTCATGACCGTAGAAAGAAGAGACGTAAGTGCAATTAGGCGATAGTTGGAGGGAGAAGAAATTCACCTTTTTTTGAGTTGGACAAATGCTGAATGAATGAAGGAATAGGATAGATGGAAAATTGATTCCATTCAATCCAATCAACATTATGTTTTGAAATAAGAGTCTGCGCTTCTAAACACTCTGGATGGCCTAAATTGGATGAAATTCGTAGGACAGCAAATAAATATTTTTGGTAGTTTGCTTTAAAGGTCCCGAGTCAGCTGAACCTCGGTTGAAAGGTTGTTTGACAGCGAATTTGGTATTTTATTATTAAATATTTGAACGAAGAATTTTAATGCTTCGTTCTCCATGATTCTCAGCGTTTGGTGTCTCATAAAATTTCTGTTTTTGAAAAACGGTTTGGTAGAATTCAGAGCTGTTAAAAAAGTCGAAAAATGTATCACATTTCGATCTCCTTAATACCCATAACTTTGAGTGACGAAAAGGAGTAGTTTCTAATGACAAAAGTAAGATTTGTTGCGGTCATAATGGCATCGGGAAAAGTTTGCAGTTATATGCTTTACCGTCTTTCGACCCCAACCCATACTTTACCTGAAAGTTTCAATTTTGTTGAATTCAATGCATGTTTTTAGTTGTAAATTTATTATTGTTTAAAAACTGTACTTACTCTCTACTGTGAGTGTGTTTCCCTTTACATGTAAATGTAAGGAAATTCTCCCTCGACGTTCTGTGTGATCGCATCCACATAAACTTGGCACATTCTCCTTACATCTTGCATGTACGTTCATGTCACATGCTATAATGTCATAACAAAAAATTAATAAAAAAAATATTTTAGTAATCAGGAAAAAAATGCATTTTCTGGGTTAAAAATTCATAACTAAGCAATTTGAAAATATAAACAATTAACAGGTAACAGGAAACAGGAAACTCAATTTTTGTTTTTTGTTCTTTGCAGCAACACGCACATAACACACTTGCAGACAGCAACAACACAAACAAAAAAGACACTCTAAATTAAAAAATAATTTTCCAGCCTGCAAAAGCAAAAAAAAACATAACGCTCTCATTAAATATTCTTAAACTCTTTTCTGGCAGATTATGGATTAATTTTGTAATTAATGGTAATGATGGCTCCTCGGGCGTTGACGCCTCTTTCAATTCCAGTCTCACCCATCCAATTCCCATTCTTGTGAAATCTTCATAGAAAGACGATGATGATGTCGACGAATGAGAAGTAAAATCCCGATAATGATGCTGTTAATGTGTTTGAATGGATTTTCAGAATACGTGTCGTTCTCTTAGATTGTTGAATGTCGTGTTATGAAGCAGGTGTGAATAGAAAGTACCTTAACCATTGAATTTAAGAACCGTGAAAAACGCGATAGAAGGGATCTGTTTTGACAAATTTTAAGACACCTGAGATAATCGAATGAAGGCAAATTGTTTGAATTAGGTTGAATTTTTGGCGAACCTAGATAAATTGTCACATTGAAAAAAGGTTAATCTTTAATGAGGTCGGAAGATAATTTTCATTCTTGAGTGAACTAATTTTGCAATTAAAATGGTAGTAGACAATTCATTTTTGAATGTTGTGAAGATAGCGGAAGGAAGTATTTATCTCATTTTGATTAGTAATTCTTTAATTCTTTAATGTACAGGTACAGCAAAATTGACTGCAAAAAGAATGTGCTGTCATCATCATTATCATCGTCGAACTGACCGATTAAATTCCACTGTTTGGGTCCGGTCCGGGCCTCATTCAGCAAATTCTTCCATATACCCTATTTTCGCACTTAAATGCTTCGGGTATCCTGGTCTGTGCCATGCGGTGTGTCATAGAATAAAGATGACTTTCCGGACTGAAGGTTTCATTTTTGCTTTAAGTTTTCGAGACTTAGCAGTCATAGTCGTGACCACATAAAACCTGCCTTTATATTCTGCATTGTAATAAACTCTGTACACTACGGCGTATACGCATCATTTCACCTTTTATTGATTTATGGTTGTTGGTTGTATTGTTACCGAGTAAAGCACTTAATGAAAGCCGACATCTTGTCTGGACAAAGAATAGCCAGACAATTAATATCTAGTTGTCGTCAAGCAACAGTCTATTAATAAAAGAATAACTTTTTATACGATTCGCCCTTAATATGATTTTTATTCCCTCTTTCTCAATATGTTCCCTGCTTACTCTTCAAAAATGCATAACAATGTGAAGAAAATGTGAGAAAGCAGACAGCTATAAAAAGACACACATGTGTCCCTTCATTATTCAGCATTTAAAAGGGATGTTGTGTGTGGGAAAGACAAAAATTGGTCACCACTACTGTCACTTTATAACAGCCAACTATAAAAGCACATAAAATTAGTATAAAAATTGCATTTGATTAGCATAAAAGTCGTCATTTCTTCATTTGTATTTAACTTGCAAAAGATTATGTATGCTCACATTGATTAAAAAACCCAATGAACTTGTGTATAAATGCTTGCTCGGGACTTTGTGGTTGTCAATTATGCAACCTTACTTACAGAGGAGCATGTCCTGTGGATATTCCTTTGGAATCCTTCATAGGGTCATGTCGTTTTGGTCGATGGTTTGTAGGACTTTCGAAATGAAATTAGCAATTTTAATTTTTATGAAGTTTATACAATGTTTGCGCTCCTTTGTGGACTAATTGTATATGTATATGGACTGTGTGTACATTTACAATAGTATAAGAGTGAGCGAGGGTCGATTGTCATAATTAATGTGGGTTGTGTGGTGTTATACAAAGTAATTGGCACTTGTATTTTCACTTGCCAGCTGAGGTTTTATATTATTAATGATGTGCCGTAAAGAAAATTAACACAACTGGATTACGATGGATTTTCCTTGTCGCAGTTTGTGCACAAGCCAAGCGCCATTTGTGTTTGATGTGGGACACATGCTGCTTCGCGCGGGTAGGCGGTGTAAGATTAATTGTTTTCGAGTTAAGTAATGACTTAAATGCTTTTGATATTCAAATTGAAATACCTTTTCGTTTTGATTAAAGGCGGAAAAAGCTGAAGAATTCTCGAGAATTTTCGGTTGGCAAGAGGTAAAAGGTTAAATAAAAATAATTTTAATGATGAAGTTTTCACTCGAAAATTAACCTAACTTTTAACTGGAATTTTACTGTGTGTAGGCAGGGAATTGAACGAATTGATGAAGGTAGACATGAACATATTGTGGGAATGGCCATTTGTCAGCCATGGTGAGACACTTAACGCAGGTCACGTCATGCCCATCTTTAAATCAGTCAATCTTAAAAATCAGTAAATTTTAGAATGGCCCGAGACAAAAATCTTGGAAAAATGGCGTTGTTTCGATGTCTGCAAAGATGAGCTAGGTGGCGACCTCATTCGACTGCAATTCCTGTCTCAAGCCAATTCTTCTTGCTGTCGAAACAAAACAATGATTTTCGATTCGAAAGAAAGCCGCCTATGGGAATTTCCTTCACGATAGAAAATTGCTCTTGCGAAACTAGTGCCATCGGGAGTATTGATCGCACCCTTGTAAGTTTTTTTTTGAAAATTAAATAGAAAGTGTTGCGAGTTAAACCTTGCAATGTTACTCCGAAACGCAATTGCATTTTTTTCACAACGAAAACGTTCGCAATATGCAATTTTTTACATTAAATGTGGCTCCATGAAAAAAAGGAGAACATTTAATGAAAAATAGCAGTTAAACCTTTTATTTGAATACTCATATAAATTCTCATTAAAATTAATCAAAAAAAGCATTTCCCATCTCGGTATTAAATTCAATTACATTTTTTGCTTGTTTTGCTTTTTTCCCATTGATTTTGCTACCATAAATCTCTCTCCCAGAGACAGAATATACCCGCCTATAAATTTTGTATAAAATTGCACAAAATATTTTCATTATCGTTTGACTCGCCTCTCCAATTCGAAATGTAAATAAAATTTCAATTCAAAGCAAATAAAAGTCAGCAAATAAAATTATTTCTTCTTGACTCATAGTCAAATGCAGAGACTAGAGGGAGATAGAAACAGACCTGTGCTCTGTTCATATATGGAACATCCTCCAATCGATTTTCATAATTTCCGTTCAATATAATCGAAAAGATTGAATTTTCAGCCTCTGAATAGAACTTAAATTAGCTCTCAAAACGCTTCATAGTTGCAAATATGTGTTATAACTACAGTTAACGGTACAGATACACTTGTAGATAAAAAAGACCTAAACAAACAACTAACATGTAGGGATATTTGCATCAATTTATACAATCGTAAGGATACAACAGGATATTAAAGATATTTTTGGAGGGCAATTTATCGGTACATATTGGTGTTGGCGTTACCGTGTTGGTTTTCGTTCGTCATCGTCATCAAATCATATCGTTGGTTGGAGCTTTCCATTAATGTGACACACATGTGTTTGCGGCAACAGATGCATATCCAAGGATGTGCTATGAATAAATTAGAAAATCGGTTTCACTTGTTTTTTTCTTCTTGTCACACAGGGTATTCTTTTTGGTGGCAAGAGATGAAATTCCTAATAAAATTACGGCTTATTTGAAACATTTGTACAGACTTGAGAGTAATTTGAGGCCATCTAGTTCTTTTTCAATCATCCATGATTTTGACAGCTTTTTCCCGATTGAAATCTTCTGTTTCGGGTTTGGGTTTGGCAGATTGAAACGGTCAATGATTTAGAGCGAAAAATAATGATTACTGACGAGCAGCTTTTTCACCTCGGAGGGTTAGATATGTTGCCCGGATTTTGTTGTTGACTGAACGAAGACATGGATTAACAACAGAATGAATTGACATGCGACACAGCACTTGTGACAATCGAATTTTAGCGATTTCATTTAGCAGTATTGGATCTGCCATTTGACTTTTTCTTTGCTGGGAATCATGAGGAACCATAAACAAGGAAAAATTATTTCGGCAGCTCGACATGTGTATTAGTCAACGAAAGGATTGTTTATTGTTTGTTTCTTTTGGTTCCATTCAAGACCAAACCTTGGAGCATTTGAAACATGCATTCATTAAAACATCATCAAAACAAAAATCTGACCAAGACCATAATGAACCGTCCTTGTAAGTTACACGAGACCACATCTCTGACCTAATTTTACCAACAACACCCTGTACAATGAAATGTAGAAGGACATATTATCATCTATACCACAAACCAAGGTATCCCAATACCTCCTCACCTCGCCACCATCCCCTATTTGCGATGTGTTTAAAATGAAAGGTTTTTGATGGCCGTGAAATGTTTTCCAGCTGCATAAACAGTTTATTCATGCGAAAAATTGGTTTCCTCAGTAACCAGCTCATATCAAACTGCATGTGTATGTGTTACTTCGAATTTATCCCTTTAGGCTAGTTAGTTTCTTCTTTGGCTTATGATGAATACGTCCCAAATAGCGCTCACTATTATGCTGATGGTGATGCTGATGATAATGGAGGTGTCATCGCATATGTTGTGCGGTTTGTATTCAAATAGCCCACAAGGCAAGAACCTCGTGGTCAAAACCATCATAAAACCAAGGATATTATATCATACAAACAACTTTTTGAAAAGTTCTGATGCGGCCATGTTGTGGATGCATGAGTTGTAAATTAAAATGCGAGAAAAACCCGACTACGTCCCTGAATGCACTCGAGAGAGCATCATGGACGCTCTCTCTCATTGGCCACTTGCAGTTCCAGTGCAATTACTTTAAAGAATAAACAGAATGAAAGCCTCAGAAAAGCATGCTGTGCAGGGCTCGTTGTTGTCATTATCCTTGCAGGGAAATTTTCATTTTCTTGTCGAGTGGATATTTAATAATAATTATTAAAATGTAAAGGACTCTCTTCAATAAGTGTGAATGAGAGATGGGTGTGGCGGATAAATTTTATAACTTGTTCTTTATTTTATCTCAAAGTAATGAAAGGATATTCAATCCCTTTAATCACACTTTAATGTACGGATAAGAATAGGAGAAGAGGATTGCATCGACAGGGGACAGGGATTAGAACTGTCATATTTTTATTTCAAATTTACTTTAATTGAAGAATTTTGAATATAAATTTTTTCGATATCGTATGTTAAATTTTAAGAAAAAGAAATAGGCCTCTGTAAAATTAACGGTAACTACAAAAAAGTCTCGTGAATTTTTAGCAGTCAAGCTGTTGGGGAAAACATCAGTCAGTATACTTGGGCGTCTTATCGGCGAATGAATTAAGAGGTTATTTTTATTTAATTCTCAGCCAGTTCTTGAAAAAATAGGTAGGCTAAGGACTTTGTCTACCTGGGGTACCGCTATAACTCAGACAACAACACAGCAGCTGAAATCAAACGAAGAATCACTTTGCCAATCGCTGCTTCTTTGGACTTAGAACGAGCAACTAAAAGTGACACTCTACAAAACTCTTATCATCCCGGTCCTCGTGTATTGGTGCAGAGACATGACCACGACACATCTCGATGAAATCGCTTTGGACTGCTTTGAGAGAAAATTTCTTCGAGTGATTTTTGGTCCTGTCTGCGTTAAATGAGATGGGAGACGAAGATTAACAAGAACTGTACGAGCTGTACAACGACACTGACCTAGCCAGAAAGTTAAGGTTAAACGACTTAGATGGCGGGGTCATGTTGAGCGAATGGAAAAGTATTGCTTCTGCCTCGTGAGTCTTCGAATCCAATCCGGTAGGGACGTCGCAGAAGAGGAAGACCGCGCTCAGGTGGAGCACACGGTGGTCATGGACCTGAATCAACGTGGCGTGCGAAACTGGTAGACAGCTAGCTAGGGACCAAAATGTACTGGGAAGTTTGTTGGGTTGAGGCCCTGGTCCGAACCTGGGACTGTAGCGGCCACCCATTAGTAAGTTCTTGAAAATGCCCTGGGGGGTTTTGCAAACTGTAGAATCTTGAGTAAACGTTATAATTTTTCATTTAAATTGTCAATAGTTTTGGAAGAAATTAAAAAAAATACAGAGCGACGATTCCGTTTTGGAGCAGAACAGAAATATAATTTTCTTATTGACAAAAGTCATTTGTAAAAATCAAAATGAGTAAAGGTCTTATAAAAATCGCTTTTGACTTTTTTGTGCAATAACTTTTTCCACACAGCGATTTGGGACTTACTGCCATAGTTAAATGTTTATAGTAGACAAAAAAACCTTTCATATTGATATATATCATGTCGTTATTGGTTCCTAGGCCAGCTTCCATACATTTTTGCCGGTTTCCTTTAGGTTTCTTGAAATTAAAATGTTTCAGAAAGCTCTTTCAGGAAGCACTTTCCTTTCATAGTGTGACTGCTCTCTGAAAACAATTTCAGAAAAATAACAAAAAAAAAAAAAATTAAAATTGGAAACGCTTTCTGAAAGTATTTTCTCTTTCAGTGTGTGACGGCTCATTAAGTCATGTCGGAAATGTCGTTCTTCGGTCAACGTCTACTAGGAATGTCCTATCCATTGATTAAGGGTGTTTTCGAGAAATATTGTGAGTTGTATCGATGAGAAATCGCTGTAAAAGTTTTGTTTCTGTTCAAAATTTTGGCAACTGGTTAGCCCATGATTTTTTTTTTCGAAAATCATGAAGGATTTTTCTAAATTCAACATAATTCATGGTTCTCCTTATCTGAGTTATACTGAAAGCCAAGCTCCATCCGACCTGGTTGCCGAGATTCGCATCCAAGATATGCTTTCGTGAGATCACAATTGGCCACTTTGGAAATTTCCTTTTTTAACACTAATTGTGTGATTTTTCGTGAAAATTCTGTTTGTTTTTATGTTTCTTTTTCTTAATATTATGAAAGCATAAGCTGTTGAAAAGCTAAACAAATTGGAATGAATAGATAATATTTTTCGGAGAAAAATTTCAATTAGCTTACTTGCATGCATTCGTAATTTGTGAAAAGTCAAAATATTTTCAAAAACTTCTATCGTTTCTTTGCTTCCAACTTTTAGTTCCATTAGAACAACGCTATTTTTTTTTTTTCAAATAACTTATTAGCACAGAAAAGTGCACTACTTTTAGAAAAAAAAGTTACGGATCCAATGATATATCCATTTTGGATTAATTGAGTCAAAAATAAAGCCTTACAATATTTTACAAACTTACCAGACAGTAACACAAAATCAGTTAACTAAACGAACGTATTTTCTAAAAAAGGTTCTCTCTAGAGAAAAGAAAATCAAAGAACAAGAACATAAATAAAAATTAATTTCAAATAAACTCAAACCAAGGGACAAACGCTTTTTAACAAAACATGTTTTTTTTTTTACAAAACTCAACTAAACTGTAAGGAATCTAGTAATTTGCGAGAACTTACAAAAAAAAAAAAAAGAAAATCATAGCTTTACCTTTACATTTAAGGCCCTTGTGTGTAATACCATGAAGCAGGGATCCGCAATGATCACAGAATATCGGCGATAAAAACGTACTGGGTTGCCATTTGTGCGGAATCTGGTGTGCCTAATGAAAAACTGATGGAAAATTAACCAGGATCCGATTTGTGGTCTCCTCATCATCCAAATCAACAGATTTATTTTTGAATTTTTTTTTCTTAAATTTAAATTATAAGACTAAATGCGAATTTGCGCTAAATCTAAAATTCGCTATCAAACAATAATGTTGTTGTTGATGTTGTTGATTTGTTTTTTTTTGAATGACTATATGGTGCTTGTGGTGACAGAATTTTTGATACTCTCACATGAAACAAGACGACACGAGAGACAAAGTGCGATGCAAATTTGGTTCACATTTGATGTTTTTGAATATAACGAAAAAAGGACAAGTTACAAAAAGGAAAGAAAAAAAATATCCCCCACAAGGGTCGTCGTGTGCCTCGAATTAAAATAAACCAAACAAAAAAGGATGCGGAAAATAATGTTAGCTCTGTTGTAAAGTCATCATCTACCATTTTTCATATCCATTGTGTTTTGGTGATGGCCCGGTGGCGATAGCAATGTGATTGTGGATGAGATCCATAGCTCCCAGCAGATGGATTATTATTATCCTTCGGTGATACTAATCCTGTTCGCTTACATAGAAAAGAGGGGACGAGATATTGTACGATTTCAATTTGATTTTCATCGCACAATGTTGGAAAAGAGTGAAGAGAAATTTGATACTGGATGATAAATCTGTTATTGCGGTATATATTGCTTGAGGGGCTGTCGACATCGAAGGCACAGGATGAATTTCAGTTTTCCTGAACATAACACTGGAAGTTCTATTCTTTTTTTTTTTTGCTGTATGATAGTAGGTATGTTTCAACCTTCCGAAACAAAATAAAATGAAAGAAAGTAAATTGAATGACTTTGCAGGAGCAGCAAATCGATGATGTGACGAATAATGCGGTAAGTATTACAATTCTTCGAATAAAGTCAGAGCTATTCCAAGTCCGTTATTAGAAGCTTGGTACGCAGCAGAAGATATTAATTAATCTTCTCGAATTATAATTTTCATACAAAGGCAGTACCTTTACTATTGCGTTTATGTATACAACTATATGGGAGCTTGAAAAAAATCACAAATGGTAATTTCTAGACCAAGAAGTTCTTGAGAAGAAGTGCGTTAATAGCTTTTTCAACACAATTCAGCATTCACAACTTATTGCGACCTTAAATTTCTACATTGGACTTTCTTTTCATAAGTTTTTTTCCTCATTTGAAAACCGTAAATTCCAAAATTAAAAAAAAAATTTAAAAAATTTAACCAATGCAGTTCTTGAAATAGAAAAGTTAATGGTTGAGAGTCACTCTTGTTCATACGGACTCTTCTTTGTGTCAAATGGTAGCTTACACCGAGTGAGTTAAAAGACTGGAAATCGAAATCCTGGAAAGTACTTTCCTGCAGTATTTTTGGCCGGAAAAATCCTGCCTTTTTTATGAGAATATTTTCCTTTTTGTCGCTCAAGGTTATGAGAATTAAGGAGATCAAAATATGGTTCGTTTTTCGGTTTCTTAAATATCCCCGAATCAGGCCAATTACGCTATTTCAAAAACAGAAATTTTAGGAGACACCAAAAGCTGAGAATCATGGAGAATGAACCATTCAAATTCTTCGTTTAAATGATTCTATACAAGTAACTGTTTTTTTTTTTTGGAATCAGTCATTATCTAAACTAGAATATCTATTCATCTGCTTGTCATTAAAAGTTACCTTTTTCATCTTTTTAGTTTAATCATAAGAAAAAATGGAAAACCTCGAACTCAAACTTGGAAAGAGAATAAAATAGAAAATGTATCTTCGTTTGTAGCCAAAAAGACAAAAAAAGACACAAAAAAGAAACACTTTGCATGTCCTTTTTGCTAAACACTCAAAATGCCTCCTACAAAAAAAGGTTCTACAAAACGCCCATTCCTAAAAGCTCTTGCCATTGGCCCAACCCACGCTTATGGCCACCACAACATGTTCTTGTAATCTGTCATCAACAATCATTCTAGTTCCTTGCCTCCATTATTTTTTGCTCCTTTTTTGTATCTTTATGATTGTGTTTTGTCTTGTTTTTTTGTGAGTTTCACTAAAAGCTAAAATGACTTTGACCTTCCTGACTGTCGAAGCCAAAGAGTGGGTGTTTGTATTTATTCAAGTTGAGGAACATTCGAAAAGTAAGGAAGGATTTTAGCCACTCAAGAGGCATATTGTCTTTGTCTATGATGATGATGGCGATGGCTTCAAGGATATGTGAACAACGATGCCGTCAAAAACATAATCCTATCAAGGATCCTTGCACAAGCACTTTTATACCACCCCAGATCCAATTTACACGACTTAGGCCAATTGAAGATAAAAACCAAATCCCCCGTTCCAAAGGAAGCGCAAAAATACGGAAGAAGTAGCAAGATGAAGTCAGGACATACGCTTGACTGCTTGTAATTTTCCTTTCAAGTTTAAGAATGAAAAAAAGTAAAAAATCAATCATTCTTCTGTGACTGGATTTGAAGCCGGAAAGATTACACATTCTTAGGAGTTACGAGGTAATCAGTTGATTTGAAGCAATCAACAAATGTCTTGCACTTTTAATCAATCGAAAACAAATAAAGTTATTCATTACTCCAAAGATCACAATTGAAAGTCAGCAATGACCCTCAAAACATCCCTCAAGATAATTGACGAAAATTCTTTAACAAATTGAAAAACTAATTCTCGCAATAGTCAAAAAAACAACGAGTGACAAGTTAATGAGCGTATAATTACAAGTGTGTGCACAGAGTGTGTCCACTCCAATTTTCATAATGAATTAGATTCATAACATCAATTATTATTATCTGTTTAGTGTCGAGCAGTGTCTGTTTTGCCCGCCACCACCATTGCGCTGACTAGCAACACGCACACTTAAATGTATCTTTCAGATCCTTGGGCAATTAAATAATTATGATTGATTGATAAGACTTCAGTTTTCGGTGGGAGGGGAAAATGTAAGAAATTTCGAAACAGAAAATAAATCGCTTAGCGACATGAGAACTCGCTGGAATGTCGTTGAAGATAAGAACTACAAATAAATTGGCATCACAGTTAAGGGTAGGTGTACCAGAACAGCGAACTCAAATTTCATGTAAATGAATTTGAATGTGTTAGTGAGCTCTACACTTCACCGATTCCTTCTTCTCATCTCAGACGAAAATTTGCAAGAACCACCATCACGATCACGCACATGAAGGAGAAAAAAAAGGCAATATACGCAGGCGAAGTCTAGGTAGAAAAGGAGCAAATTCATAAACATACCTACATGCAATAAGTGAAGAAAAGAATATGTGCACATTATTTCTTCTTTTTTTCTTTGAGATAGGAATATAAACTGAAAAAGTACATGTAAGGAGGTACAAGGAAAGGGATACATCATAGATATTGTTGTTGCACCACGCGACATCGGGACGACGGCGGCAGACACGCGAGGTGATGAACGGTTAGGTTTTTATTTCTTTTTGTGTGTATCCAGTTGAAGAAATATAAAAAAGATGAAACCTTATGAGAAGATCATTTATTTGTTTCCGTGTAAATAAATAATTTTTGGAGAGGCAGGATAACTATGTATTTTTTATGAAATGGAAATTCTATTATTGGGTGATGATTGCGTTTGTAACAGGCAGGTACCTTTTATCTTTTAGAAATATGAACGGTGTTCAAAATAGTCATCAACCTATTATTGAAATTTTTGACCTTACGCAACAAAACGATGTAAGAAAATAAATTGAGTTCTCAAATTTATTTAGAATTAGGTATCTACCTACCTACACAAAATTTTTGATCTATTTTGGACAAATTCTTAAAACATGAAACTTTTGAAAATGTTTTTTCTTACATTATTTATACATTAATCTATTTATTTATATTTAGATTTAAATATCTACAAGCAATTTAAAGCTAACAGTTTATGACTTAAATTAATTAATAATGACTGACTATTGTTTATATAAAATAATATATACAATAATTAAAGGATAAATATGAGCAAAAATCAATATAATGTCAAACTTTACTGAAATTATTAAAGCTCTAGAAACCTTAGTTTGTTCTATGAAAATGTTCGAAAAGCAAACAAATCCCTCACAAGCATCACGTCATCAATGGTTCGTACCATCAGCGGAAACAACAGCAATTTCTTCATCAGCATCCAATATATCAACGAGAGCATCAGCATCAACTTCGCCAAAATGATCAACAGGAACGAAAACAAGCTCAGGGCCTTTAGCATCAGCTTTGACTTCGCAACATCTTTCGGTGGTAACAGATTTGTTTCTTACTGATTCGATATTCTGGATGTTAACTAATCAAGTAATCACCTATAAAAATTATATAAAAATAATGAATATTAAACTTTTTGGTGTAGTAATATAAATATAATAGGTACATATCTTTTTATATTTTCCGTGACTTAGTGGTTCGGTGCGTTGGCTGCTAAGCAGAATGTCATGGGTTTGAGTCCTACTCGTATTCTTGTTTTTATTTCATCTTTCACTGGCACTTTCACTTGCAATGAACTGACAAAACTTCCAAGAGTATCAATCTGTCATGAAAAAGTTCTTCTCAACTTTGCCGTTCGGAATCGGCGTTATATTCTTCTTCTTATATATTCCACACGTGCATGTTTCTTGGAATCTTGGGGTCACACAGCTCTAAGGGGAGATGACTTTTGTAATATGAAAGTATTTTCTTCCGTATTTTTGTTTGCCAAAATTCGTCATCTCTATCAATTTTGAGCCATAGAAGGCAGGAAGTTCATACGCCAAAGAAACAAGTTTGTTGGCCAGTAATGTTGTCTCTGAATTTGATAATAGTAGTCGTGAGTTTTCTTTAGTCTCCACGTATCCTCTTCTTTTTGTAGGTAGGATATTTTTTTCAGCCTCACAGCTTCGTCTATTGTCAGGCTTTTTGCAGATGACTGACACATCACTGCACATAAGCTGGTGTTTCCAACCATACCATCTGGTGTTGCGCCAGTAAAATGCATTTCTTTGTATGCTTGAAGAAGCGAATATTCCATAAAGAGAAGCTTTAATTATATTATGATAACTAGCAACGCTTCTTACTTTACAAATTTTCCCGAAGTTTGACGCTGTTACCATTGCTTCTGATTTCATGCCATCTTGAGCAGTTTGCTTGATCTCTTGTATTTATTTCGATTTCCAGCCTAGAATTGAAGTTTTCTTTCAAGCGCCCTTCGATTTCTGTTTTATTTTTCAACCTCTTCAGGATGCAAATCACACGTTTCTGGAGAGTCATCAATATTGCCATAATATTTGTCAGCAGGAGCTTTTCTTTTCCTTGGAGCAGATTCATGATTAGCACGAAACAGTTTTCTTTTTCTTAGGTCATTGCGTTTTTTGGTTTCCGTTCGAACTAAAAGTTGTTTGCTTGGTGTGCTCACGTTGTGATTGCTGGTCTTTGAAAACTCAGTAAAAAAGCTCTCTTCGAATTAAACTGTACAGCTACCAATGCACACCTGTTGGTGTATGATTGACCTAAGGAGAAATTGATTCTTTTCCCACCCACGTATTAGCAAACAACGCTGTTAAAAAAATTTCAAATTGAAATAAGGATACAGAATCTCATATTGCCCCAAAAAATTAAAGAGTTATATATTTTTCCCCTTTGCATACAGCATGTCACAATGAAACGAGCTACATATTATGTAAAACAAAACAAATTAGAAAGACTATAAATAGTCTTGCACTTGTCATATTCATTCTAAAACAAAAAAAAAATAATAAAAAAAAATTAACCAATGCAGTTCTTGAAATAGAAAAGTTAATGGTTGAGAGTCACTCTTGTTCATGCGGACTCCTTCTTTGTGTCAAATGGTAGCTTACACCGAGTGAGTTAAAAGACTGGAAATCGAAATCCTGGAAAGTACTTTCCTGCAGTATTTTTGGCGCGGAAAAATCCTGCCTTTTTTATGAGAATTATTTTCCTTTTTGTCGCCTCAAGTTTATGAGAAAATTAAGGAGATCAAAATGTGGTTCGTTTTTTTCGGGTTTCTTAAATATCCCCGTAATCAGGCCATAACGCTATTTCAAAAACAGAAATTTTAGGAGACACCAAAAGCTGAGAATCATGGAGAATGAACCATTCAAATTCTTCGTTTAAATGATTCTATACAAGTAACATTTTTTTTTTTTTGGAATCAGTCATTATCTAAACTAGAATATCTATTCATCTGCTTGTCGTTAAAAGTTACCTTTTTCATCTTTTAGTTTAATCATAAGAAAAAAAATGGAAACCTCGAACTCAAACTTGGAAAGAGAATAAAATAGAAAATGTATCTTCGTTTTGTAGCCAAAAAGACACAAAAAAGAAACACTTTGCATGTCCTTTTTGCTAAACTAGCAACGCTTCTAACTTTACAAATTTTCCCGAAGTTTGACGCTGTTACCATTGACTTTCTGATTTCATGCCATCTTGAGCAGTTTGCTTGATCTCTTGTATTTATTTCGATTTCCAGCCTAGAATTGAAGTTTTCTTTCAAGCGCCCTTCGATTTCTGTTTTATTTTTTCAACCTCTTCAGGATGCAAATCACACGTTTCTGGAGAGTCATCAATATTGCCATAATATTTGTCAGCAGGAGCTAATCGTTTTCATGATTAGCACGAAACAGTTTTCTTTTTCTTAGGTCATTGCGTTTTTTGGTTTCCGTTCGAACTAAAAGTTGTTTGCTTGGTGTGCTCACGTTGTGATTGCTGTCTTTGAAAACTCAGTAAAAAAGCTCTCTTCGAATTAAACTGTACAGCTACCAATGCACACCTGTTGGTGTATGATTGACCTAAGGAGAAATTGATTCTTTTCCCACCCACGTATTAGCAAACAACGCTGTTAAAAAAAATTTCAAATTGAAATAAGGATACAGAATCTCATATTGCCCCAAAAAATGAAAGAGTTATATATTTTTCCCCTTTGCATACAGCATGTCACAATGAAACGAGCTACATATTATGTAAAACAAAACAAATTAGAAAGACTATAAATAGTCTTGCACTTGTCATATTCATTCTAAAAATCGCAAGTCGCAGCCACCAAAACAAAAAGATATGGTAAGAAATTATCGTGCATGTGCGATATTCTCTTTACCTACATAAACAAATTTCCCACTCTCATTCATATTCTTATTTTGTTATTTGCAACAACCAAACAAAAATTGAAACCGGTGTAAATGATTGCGGATTTACTAACCGCATCCTTTTTATTCGCTATCTCTATCTCTAACCCTTCTTCTATATGCCATGTGCACCCACCGAAAATAAAAAGAGATCTTTTTTCTCATCTCTCACATTATCTATCAAAGAAAAAAAAAAAACAAAAACAAAAACAAAACCAACAGCGCATGATGCCTTTTGCGTACACCTACCTATCCTTCAACAGCGGATCCCAAAAAACTGTATGTACCTGAATACCCATGAAAAAAAACATCTTTTGTAAGAAAGGGAAAACAAAGCAAAACAAATTACAGCACCACCTAGTGGCATTCCCTTGAAACCAGCTTCTTTGTGTGTGTGATCGACCATTCTTTTTTGACAAAAAACGCAAAATCGACGATTTTTCAAAAATTAAAATTAAAAAGACCATTAGCAAACAAATTATTTTGTTTTTTGAATTGAATAAAAAAATAACAGAAAAAAATAAAAAAAATATTTGCTAGTTTTACTGCCCATATTTCACTTACAATGACCTTTCAAATATTGAAATTTTGAAGTTTGTTTTTTAATATGTTACAGGTGAAAAATGATAAAAAAAACAACGACGTTAACTGAAACATATATTAAACTTTCATTAAAAAAATATTTCAAAAAATTCGAAAATATACTAATCAATTTCCCGGACAAACGCGCAAAATGTTAGGCAAAAAATAGGTATTTTTTATGTTTGTGTCAACAAAAAAATTTGACGAAAATACAAAAAAAAAAAAAAATTGCTCCATTGAAAACACATATTTAAAGCTTTGAAAAAAGTTAATTTGACTTCACTGCCTTTTATATTTTAGAAGTTATGCTAAAAAATGCATTCATACTTTTTACATAATTTGCTGTATTTTTCACTGTTTTTGGAATTTTGTTTGGGAAATATTATAACGATAATCGAAAAAAAAAGATCGACGTTAAGTGACTGGATATATTGTCATTATAAAAAAAATAAAAAATAAATAAAAATATAATATTTAGCCCATTTCCCATTAGTTAGCGTAAGCGTCTTTCAAAATTTTATAGTTTTTCCGTTTGCTTGTCGGTTTTGAGCTACATCGAATTTTTATTTATTTTTTTTAACTACACAAGCATTTGGCCCTATAAAATATCAATCGAAAACCGTTTGTTTTATTAAAATATTCGTAAAATTACGAACGCTACACAGTTTCGCGCAAAAGTCCAACCTATTTTTACATGGGAAACCCCCCCTTAATCTTATGACAAAAGACGAGAAGATAAATTTTTGGTAAACGTGCGTTGACTGCCATCAGCCGAATACACCACCGCACAGTATTGACATTGTCATTGCCTACTATTGAAACCTTTTTAGACATTCGAAGTATGTGTCTCAGGTACGGTGGCGGCGGCGCGCGGCCGGCCGACCGACGTTAGCTCTAGAGGAGACAGAGATTCGCTAAATGGAATGTTTTCAAAGGATAAATTATATTACAATGACGACGACGACGCACGTACGGTGAGAATCATGTGAAAGCATATATCAGTCAGTTAAGAATTGAGGCAAAAAAGGATGTATTCTGACAGCAATTTCAATTTGCAAATATTTGCATGTAATTTAGGGCGTTGTGGTGCGGTTGCCTCTTTCATTATAGGCCCGGTAGTCAATGTGTGTAGATGTGTGTGTACTTCATGTGTTTGTGTGTCGTCATTTAATTACAGTAAGTCCCCTCAAAACATGCTCGCTGGTTACTTACATAACTTGAATGATGTGATTTCGATTGAAATAAGGACCAGCACGGCGGCTTTTATAACCTCTTTCACTGCTCTTTTGATATTTTTTTTTTACAAAAAGCGATAAAGATTATTTTTTACCTGTAAACAGAAAAGGTAAAGAGCGTCCCAATTCAGTTGTCCAATTAATTATTAAACATTACCCCGAAACAAAAAATTACGACTTCGATGAGAGAGACACAAAAATATAAAAAATATAAAACAGTTCCATTGAATTATTAATTTGAAATTCGTGGGAATTCACTAACGTTCACTTCTGAATAAGATAGTAGGTGAACGAGGGATGCTTTTTTAAGCATTATCATCCTATGTGGCTCTGGAGACCATTTCACGAGGACAATGACAATGACAAGGACGCAAAAGTAAATACCGCTCATTATCCTAAGGAAATATTAGGATCTTTTTTTTGTGGAATCAGGTAAAACCCTCAGCAGCATGTTTGAAAAGATGAATGTTAGGTAATAAATTTTGTATAAGACCCAGGGCGACATTTAAGTAGAACTAATGAAGGGTCTTTGAAAAAAGGTGAATCCAATGTCAATTTGAAAAAAAATGGTTCTTGAATATTAAAGAACTATTTACAGAGTCTTGAAGTACCTATAAGTAATGTTCCAGTGCATTTGAAACCCATACGTTCACTACGGCGTATACCTAACATTTTTTTCAAAAAGTATGAAACGACTCCCAATACCAGGAAAAATGGAATTTCCTAAAAAGTGCGTGTTAAAAAATGTATTTTATTGAATTTCCTTAGGAGCTGTCTACAAGCCTAACCTTAACATCAATGGATATCGTTTTCATCACAGTGAGAAGGGAAAACAAAAACTTTTCGATTAGCACAAACACAATAACTTGCCTTGCATGTCCTTAAGATTATTGAAAGGAAAATAAACTTTTCGAGAGAATTTCATTAAGCCACATACACGAATAGAATAGCAAGATTAAGGAACCAAGGCTTATCACAGATGTTACGACAAACCAAAAACAATGGTATGATAAACGATGTTTTAATAACTTTTGAAAAGAAAGTTTTTTGTTTCAAAGTACAAAAGAGGCACGTCCTTTTGTTCTTTGGATTTTCACAGACACATGCATACATGTTTTGCGGATATTATTAAGTTTATAAGAAGGTGAACAAAGTTTATCAGTTTCAGTTTCGTTCTAATTTGTATTTGTTTTTATTCGGTTTTTGGAAGATTCTGAGCTGAGAACAAAGGAGAACTTTAATTTGAACATGTTCGACGGATTCCGTGTTTTTTCAATGCTTTGACTGGTTGGGTCTTGATATAACGGGTGTATCCAACAATTTTAAGGACAAAACATCGTAACTAGACCTCGAAAACAACTTTTCAGTTTGGTTGTTTGAAAAATTGAATGACAAAACATGAAATTTGGAAAAAATATAATTGTCAAAATCTCGGAAACCAAGCTTCAATATCCCCAAATTTCGGATTCCCAATTGCTAAAATAAAGTCTAGTATCCAGTTTCTGGATCTTTTAATCAGATTCCGTCCAGCTGAAAGCCTTTGAATGTGTTCATTAATTTTCGATTTTCTTAGAATATCTTATTTTTTGTTTAATTTAGGAGAAATAGCAAAAGGAGGCAGAATAAAATAATATTAATTAAATGGAAATAAAACACCCTGTTTATTTACAAAATTTGTTGCTGCAGCAAATCTTACACTCAACACACTCACATTCATACCCAAATAAAAGTTTATTTTAGAAAAGAGATAGAAGAGAAAAGCGTATAGCAATCTTATATAAGAGGCTTAAAGGCAGAGAAAAGTTTAAGTGAAAATTGTTAGCAGAAAATTGAGAAGAAAAGACACAGCGGAGAGGATTGTTTTTGGATTTTACATTAAAAAAGGTCAAAACAGTTTCTTCGATTTACCTGAACATTTAAGCCCCTGATGGTAGATACCATACAGCAAAGAGCCACAGTGGTCACAAAATGTGGGTCCTGCATAAGTGAATGGTTCGAAATGGTGTAGAGTTTTTGGTGAATCCTGTGGGGATAATCGTTCACAAAAAAAACAAAAGAAAACAAAAAAAAAATAAATAAATAAAAAATAAAAGAAAACAAAAGAGTAACAGAAAATTGTAAAAAGTGAATTTCAAAGCACATTTATGAGAAAAATAATTTTCAATTCGTTTTTTGTTTGTTGCTTTATTTTTGATTTTGTGTATGAATGCCAAAAAGGATATCAACACATAAGCAAAAATGCAAATATTTCATATCTATTTGTGAGTCTGAGTATGTTTATGGTTTTGTTTGTTTTTTTTTTTTTTTGTATGAATTTCTGTGGTCATGGGAAACGAGATGAATTTTACCAAATCGAGTGTGAAGTTTGCTTAGAGGTTTTCATTTTGCATAATTTTTCGTGTTTTTTTTTTTTTGCTTTTGTGCATTTGTGTGTGAAATGGACAAAACACGTTCTAGATAAAAAAGAAATGTGAATGGAAACCACAAAACCAATGAGAAAACTTCTACAAAGTACAAACAACCAGTGGGATTTTGGTTGTTGATTGGTGATGATACACGAATTCTAGTAATGGAAATGAGGGATTAATGTATATGAATATAAATTTGCGAATTTGAATAAGAAATGTAGGTGGTTGTGTGTTTGTGTGTGGTTCGCATAACTTTAGTAAAACTTACGGAATCGATTCCTTTATCTTTGCCAGGGCAGACGAATGTAACGTATTCATGACAGCGTTTATGCACGACAAATGAGCAAACTGTAAATGAATAGAAAAAATAAAGATTTTGGTTTATACAAGTTTTGTAGCTTTTTTGAGTATTAATAGAAGACTTACCTTGACACTGAAATCCTTGTTTACCGAAGCCCCTAAAAAAAAGGAAAAAAGCGAATGTTTTGGTTAGGTTTTGTAGTAAAAATACACTAAAGAAATTTAATTTACGTTAGTTTTTTAACGCTATTTCAAATAATTAGTTTATGTAATACATTTGCAAAATGTTTGCCGAGGCCTTTACTACATTCGATAAACCTACTTTCAATTAGCTTCAATTAGCATTACAATACGTTACGTTACCTACATGTATAAAAAATAATTGATTTAGCGAGTTATGAATATAATTTGGGGACTTTGACAAAAAGAACAGCTTATTTTGTTTGAGGAATCAGGCGATTTGTGTTTTTCTTTCATTGCCGTGATAAGACTGTAGTTTGCATTTGACATGGATATAACGAACTACAGAAACGTAACATGGCTGAACGCTTTACGCTCACGCTGCGTTACGATGCACCGCTTTGAGTTTTCTTTGAATGACATTTCCGCCTCCATCGTTATCATTACTCCATAAAAAGGATTTTGTTTGTTGATTTTTTTTTTAACTTTGTTGAGTTGTCAGACAAAGCAAATGTTCAGTATATTTAAACTTGAGCTTCCGTTTGGACTTTGGAGTCACATTACGTAACATTACTTACGAAACGTTAGTCCTTAATTGTGATAGCATGCGTTTAATTCCTATGGCTGAACTCGTAAGCTTCAGGCGAAGCCAAAGATATGGCATGTTTGTGTTTCGGTCATAACAGAGTGAGAGGAGAGTGAGAGAGAGAGAGAGAGAGAGAGAGAGAGAGAGAGAGAAGAGAGAGAGAGAAGACAGAGAGAGAGACGACGAGAAAGACAGAAGACAACGAAGAGAAATCGAGGCGATTGAAAGAAAGACCGAGGATATCGGCTAGGGTGGAGAATCGGACAACATCTATTTTTCCCCCCTAAATGTAAAGGGTGGTCCACCTTAATTTTTTTCAAATTTTTTGATTTTTATTTTTTTATGATACATCATACAAAATACATTCAACCCTAAATTTTCACCCCTCTATGATCAACCCTTATTTTTGGCAAGATTTTATTTTTATTTGTCATGACTTAGAGCGGGTAGTCGGTAGCGGTTGTGGGAGTGGGCAGCAATTACTGGTGTAGGGGTAGCGTTTGAAGTATTGGGTAGAGGGCAGTGGGGTTAGCGGTATAATAGGGTAGCGTGTAGCGAGCTAAGCGGGAAGCGCGTGTAAGTATTAGGAAGTTGGGTAGTGGGTAATAGGGTAACTGGGTATAACAGGGTAGCGGGTAGACAATAGTGGGGAAGCGGGAAAAGCGTAGTGGGTGGTATGGTAGCGAGCTACAAAAGTTTATGTCTTTTTATATCTATTGAGGAAGTACGAAGTCTGTCGGGTCAGCTAGTATACAAATAAATGCATCATTTATTTTACTTTGAGCAACAAAAATGTGACAGGCGGCGAAATATTGGTCAACTAGTACAATCCAGAGACCAGGCAGCAGTTAAGACATTGGATTTTAGCCGGTGAACGTGCTGAAAAGAATCCAAAGACTGTCCCCATCCACCGGATGATGATGGCCATCGTTTCCGGGACTCACAAAGTGTGATTCCCCTCGGCCATTCAGCGTCTATTCGTTCAAGCTAGTACATTGTTATGTTTCCTAATTACATTTTTTGGTCATTTCTATTTTTATCCCAAAAACTAGAAAATCCCAGTCACACTTACAATTGATAGACAAAAATTTACTTTCACTCGAAGTAACCACAAAACCACACCTCATCTCACAGACACGTCATAAAACGATAAAACTAGATAAAAATAGAACAGTTAACCTTAAAGCAAAAGGGCATTTCGAAAGATAATATCTCGAATATTAGTCTATCAAGAATCCTCATGTCAACAGTGGTTATACCAAAAGGATACAAAGAAAAACGTAGTTTAGTATAAGTAGGATAAAATATGAAATCCAATTCCAATATTAAATACCACGTAATCCTTTGTGCTTTTATCGTTTCATCGTTTTTATCTTGTCATTCCATAATCTCACAAAAAAATGAAAATAAACACAACCTGAACCTTCTGGTTAAGAGGTGGCAAATGTTTGTCTAAATTCATGAGCACGTAATGCCTTCTCCTCACATAACCAAAACCAAAGCAATCTAGAACAAGGAAGACGACGGGTATAATAATTTGAGACGAAAGAAATGCTCGTCTTGATTGTCGGTGTATTAAGAGAACATAAAAATTTATTCATAATTTTTCCTTCGTGCTGTTTTATTGCTATAAACAATTCAGGTTGGTTTTGGTATATACATAGGTGGCAGGATATTGAATAATTCTTGAATTCTTGTTAATGCGGGATATTGGCAAAAGGAGTTGGGGATGCTGATTTAAATACTTGTTCGTATTTCAAACGTGTTTTGGTTTTGTAATTATGTTTTAATAATTTGTCTGTGTAATTTGCGAGCTGTACAAATAGGAGCTTTGGATTTCTGAAGAAATTAATTTTGAAATAAAAGTTAAGAGTTTTCGTCTGACCTTTGGCAGACGAGATGTGGGTGTCTTTACCTTTTTTATTTGTAAATGACTCGTGGATCGCCCACGAGAAACAATTCTCAGTGAATGATTTCCCAAGAGCAAAGTGACGATTGACATTTAACCTCCCCAAGCATCTACAATTAATCTTACTCTCTACAATTCATTTGAGACACCTTGTGCACATAGTCATGCTTTTAAATTATTATTGAATGTACGTATATTTCCCCTTGAGTACAACTTATCGGCAACCATCAACCACTTGGCTTTATGGTTCAGTAGCATCAATCGGGTAATTCATCAGCATTTTCTTCTTCAATATTGATTTTATTATTTGCCGATAAATTCGCAAAAGAAAATATTTTATTTTTTCTTGTATTTTTCATTGGAAGCAATCAAATGAAAGTGAATTATCTCGGGAATATGAGTTCATCCCAAATTTGGTTACATAACTTTGAAAATGGAATTTTTTGAAATTGTGCAGGTGTTTTTCTTCTGTTGTGACGTAATGTATTTGGAGTCTAGTTAAGTGCAGCATCGTCATTCAAAGCTGTTAATAAAACTTTTACATCTAATTTTGTTGCTGACATTTACATTAACTTGTATTCACGTCCTGAATACATTTACGAGCAGATGTGTTGCACATAGTCTAGAACTCGTAAACGATGCTAACATCATGTCATACGAATTTGTTTGACGTTCAAAATTACCATCAGCGAATAGTTTCTGCAGCAGCCATTACATTTTTCACCATAAAATGACGTTTGTTCATGTTTCCATATACTTTTTTTGAATTTCGACAAATCGATATTTTGCACGCTACTGAGTATCAATGAAGGGAAATTTATCAACCAAATTTCTCAACCGAGTGAGTTTGCAAAAAATGAAAACAATTTCCGTAAATTAAGCTTGTCAGATTTTTCTTGTCTGAAATATGAAACCATTCAGAAAAAAGAATCCTTGGTGTTCAACTCACGTGGTTAATATCCTTTCCCAAAAGTTAGTCCTCAAAAGCGATGAGATTGATATTCTTTTGTGATCTTTTTATATAAATAGCTGCCTGCAAGTGAATCCAGACAAAGTAAACTTTATTATGTTAAGTCCTTAAACAAGGACACGCTATTGACTTGCAATTTATACTACTTATCTCGAAGCATGTGAAATCAGAAGACTTTCTGCAGAGGATATATTTTTGTCTCTCTTTTTGGTGATTTTTTTTTAGAGTCAGAAACGAACAAAGGATATAATTTTACACAGTTTTTACAGTATTTCTGAATGCTGCACTGCAGGGCACCTGATTATAACCATAAATTCAATGTTTTGGTGTATAAGCACTCTTCGTTCATGAATAAAATGGAGTTCAAACACCGATTGACCCGGAGTGTACTTTTTTTTATTGAAATGGTTTGATTGAGGACGAGAGACACAAGCTGAAAACATTGACATCAATGTATGTACTGTACATGTGTCATATCCAAGGAATTCGAGTTTAAGATGTACCTACTTCGAATCTCCTCAAAGTCGTCGTCGCTTAAATTTTCTTATGAAAATGTTTCTTTGCTGTGTTTGTGTTTGCTTATTGGTTTCTTCTCTGATTTAAAAATCCGTTAAGGATCCCTTCTTCGCCATTTTTCACGTTTGATCAACCATTTTTGACGCGAAGTAGGAAGAGTGTAAATGCTGTTTGACCCTTCTTAAAATTTTGATTTCTAACTTCCGAAACAAAGTTTAGACATTTTCCGGAAATATTAACCAATTGGTGCGCCCTTATACTCGTTAACCAATTTTGATCAAATTAAAAAGTTGCCTCCCCATCGTCTCGTAGTGATGCCTTAAGAAATAGGGAAACAAATCTATATTTGGGGTTTCACCTGAAATTGAGACTTAACAACAAAAAAAAGGGTCTACTTCAGTCTATGAGTACCTCAAAGAAATTTTACATCAAATTGGATAAGAAACCGGAAACAACCATTTCCTTGATTTTTTAAATTACGGACTTGATAAGAAGGGACTAACCTTTCGGTAAGATACTCCTTCTTTAATGAACCCTTAACCACATCCTTTGAACTTTCAAAGAGAGAAACGAAGCAAACAAAAAATACTTGTTTTTTTTTTAAAGACTCATTCCTTGTGTTTTGGTTGAAAATTTAAAATTGACCAGAATTCTATTCATGCAAGAAGAATCGCTGGTTTAATAGTTGGAAATAAATTTTGCCCAACTAAAATTTATCTAATGAGACAAAAAGAAAGAGAGAGAGAGAGAGAGAGTGAAAAAAGTGAAACCAACAAAGTAATGAAATTACTTGGTTGGAAAATTTATTTGAATTTAATTCTCACTTTGCCGGAAATGGTGGTGTCGGCGACGACGATGATGCTGGTTGGGGTAATAGAGGTCGAGGAAGTTATAAAACATCATTTTATAAGCAGCAGGGCGAGGCAATAAAGAATCGGCCGCAGAAATTGAAACATTACTTCCTAAACTCTGACTAATGGCCCCCACATAAACAAAACCGAAATTAAAATTTTCGCTAACCAAAATTATATTAATGAAATTTAATGTTGAATTCATTGTTTGGTGGTAGGAAAGTGGCGAATTGAGGAAGAGCTTAGATATCAGTTTTTGTTGGACACATTTTTTTTTGAGGAACAACTTTTGTTTTCGAACAAGTTGAAAACTATAAAAACATCATCAATGTTCCGAACTTTCTTTTTCGAAGCACATTAAAATCACTTCGATGAACCAATAAAAGTCCTATTGTTTTTTTTCATAAATCCAAAAGTTCCTCCATTTATTCAAATAATATCCTGAACTAAAGTTCTCTTCCTGCACCTCTGTTCTAAAAAGCAGCAAAAAAAATAACCAAAACAATAAATTTTTAATCAAGCTTGTTTCTCAAAGAAATTTTATGATCTTTGAATTATCCGGGTTTCTTTTCTCTTAAAAAAATACATACATATAGATAGCACACATACACACAAGGTCAAGGTTAGTCAAAGTGAGAGTATTTGAACTTGGGAAAAACTTATTCTATGAACATGGGTATTTCCCCATCGTGAACACAATTTTGAGGTTTTTAAGTTGTTTTTGTATTCTACTTTCTTCTATCCTGCTTATTCAATTATTGAAAGCAGGAAAGCAGGAAGATTTTATAAGAATGAAACTAATTAACTTAGTTCCAACGGACCCATTTGGCTCATCGAATTATTTTTAAATAAGTTACCTTTTTGTTTAAGGAAGTGGTGAACTGAAATTTGTCCGTTGTTCTATGGAATGTTTCCGAGACCAGAAAGCGGAAACTCAAAATTGCAAAACAGAAAATATGAAGATTGTCAGCATTATCTTAAGTCTCATTGCATTACATGAGACTCAAAATGATGAGAATCAAGGAGAACGAAGGAAATTTATTCTTCGTCCAATGTTGGGGCTGACCCATCCACTTTAAAAATGATTTGAAACCAGCATCAAATGAATGAATCAAAGAATGTAATAATTGAAATTGATTGCATGCGACTATTTTGGTTTCTTTAATTTATTGATTTGTCGAATTCGCGTAAGTTATCTTTCAGCTCGGCTTGCAATAAAGCTGAAAGGTTAAAGACACTGAAACCAAAACATTGTTTTGAATAGATTCCAAATAGTAAATGTGAGTTTCAAAACATTTTTATCGTAAGATTTCTTTCTATACTTCTCTTATAAATTGAACTTATAAACCTTTTGAAAAGTATTAGTTTTCAAACAGGAGAACAAGATAACATTTAAACAAAATATTTGTTACTTTTTACTTCACCAACCATTCCAGTGAACCATCATCAATAATTTCTTTTTTTTTCACGAAATGTCGAGTAAAACTGGCTATTTCACGGTTTTATCATCTTTATTGTCGACCTTGCTTTATTTCGCTTAACTTACGTATACCAGACAAAAGTAAATAAAATCAGACATTTTTTGGTTGAAATCTGATTTCTGAGAACTTACTTTTCCTGAAAAATGTATGCACATATTACATTGATCTATTTGAAGAAGAAAATGTAATAAACTTTGAATAACAAACGCCTACAATGATTTGTGTGTGAATTTTATTTTCAAAACGACAATAATTACTTATTTGTACCTACTTAATGTTTTAAAGCGTTTTTATGACACAAATTATGGATTTAAACATTGAATTTATTTTACATTCGAAATGAGGAACCACTTATATGATTTACCATTTTGTGTAAAAACAACACTTTCAATTTAGTTTTAATGATTTTGTTGTGAAATTTAATTGTTTAGCTAAATTAAGTTTAGAAATTTATTTTTATTATAATTTATTATAATTTTATTTAAACAGAGAAATGTCTAATATATTACGAATGACAAAGCCGACAAGAAATTTGTCACCAATTTCGACTCTCAACAATCTACTTTATACCATTTGAGCTGTTAGATGATTTAGTAAAAAAGGAAGATGGATACCTACAGCCATTGGTATCCTTTTTGGTAACCACTGTAAGGAAGAATCAAATTAATCACATTAAATTGAGATTTCAATTATTATATTCGTTTTGTGTATGTATAGAAAAATAAAGAGAGTATGGATGGAAAAGCTTACGAAATTATGAAAATCAGCACTTTCTTTGTCATGTAATTGATGAGACGATGAGTCTTATATCAACAAATGTATTAAGAAAGCATAAAGGCGCAAACCCATTTTAAGGTTTAAGGTTTAGTTAAAATATTGCACAAAAAAAAAAAAATTATTGTGAAAAGAGACCGCTTATCCTCTTTTTTTTTGTTCTAGTTCTGTGCTGGTCGGTTCTCTTTGACTTAGGTATACGAGCAATGTTTCGAGCCCACTTGAGTTTACCAAGGTTAATATTTGTCATAACATCATGTCTTCTTCGATCTAATGTTGTCTACGTGTGTCAATAATTGACTGGTGCGATTAAAGTTCCTCTTGTGGATGTTTCAGAATCACGGATTGCTTTCTCATACAAGAGGTTAAAAGGAAAACAGGCCAGAGAACATCTTCTTGTAGGATTCCATTGAATGACTTCTTTTTTCTCAGCACCTTACTTATTCAATTGCTTTGCTTTTTATCTGCTCAGAAATTGCTTCTCACCTAAATTTGACAATTAACATGCATTCTTTTTAGTTTTTGCCTGTTTTTGCTAATAGAGAAAGTGATAGTTTGACTGCAGTCTGAAATACAGGGTTATCAATTTTTCGATATCAAAAGTAAATATAAATAAAACACATGTAAAAGATTTGTTTTCATTATATTTCTTTTTTATTATAAAGTTTGAACGTTGACATTAGGTGTGAACCACTACATCATTTAAATGACCACCAAGAGAATTATTGCAAGCATCGATTCTTTTGAGGTTATTTTCGACCACAATATGAGATTTAATTCTACAATTAGACTACTTGATAAATATATAAATGATTGTACATTTTATTAAATAATACTTAATTTAATAAATGTATTATGTAAATGCTTAAAATATAAACGCAAATAGTTATTAATCATAATAATAATAATCAATTAAAATGGAAATGTAATAGTAGTTTATTTTTCAAAGATAATCTATTTAAGTGAAAATCGAAATCAACTAGATTTAGAATGATATTAGTTTCTTTGACACAGCGAGTTATTGGTTCATTTTTCGCATAGTTTACTCTGTGTTGATCTTCTTGAAACAAATAACGTACTCGAAGCTGTCTTGATGGAGCATATATTTTAATTAGTGACAACAGAAAAGGGCACTTGATATGATAGGATAGAATATCACTTATAAACATTACAGAATAAATTTTGCGTCTGTTTTCAAGTGAAATAATGCCTAAAAGTTGGCATCTAGTTTTATACGATGGAGTATCGCTGTTCCAGCCAAATTTTAGAATTGTAAATCGTGTAAACTTTTTTTGGACCATTTCGATTCTATTGGAATGATTATTATAAAACGGGTTCCAAATTACACAGCAATATTCCAAAATTGATCTTACATACGAAATGAAAAGCGCCTTGAGAGCAAAAATATCTTTGAAATCCTTACTATTACGTTTAATGAAACCTAGCATGGAATTCGCTTTGCAAACACTAAATTCAATGTGCTTAACAAAGCTAAGCTTAGGATCAAAAATGACACCAAGGTCTTTCTTCTCTCTGACTCTTTCAAGAACTTTGTTTTCAATTTTATAGTCAAAAATAATTTCAGAAGAATTGCGACAGAAAGAAAAACATTGACATTTAGATACATTTAAAAATAGTTGGTTAGTCGTGCACCATCGGGATAGGTCTAAAATATCGTCTTGTAAAAGATGGCAATCATCAATAGTTTTGATGCGTCGGAAAAACTTTAAGTCATCAGCGAAAAGCAGTTGCTTAGATTTAAGAAAAATACTAGGTAAGTCATTAATAAAAATTAGAAATAAAAGGGGGCCAAGATGGCTACCTTGGGGCACTCCAGAAGAGACAATTACTGGTTTTGACAGAACATCGTTAATACAAACAAATTGAACTCGATTAATGAGATAAGATTCCAACCAATTCAAGAACTTTGAATGAAAACCAAAGTTTTTTAACTTCAAAATTAAAATGGAGTGATTTACTCTGTCAAAAGCCTTTGCAAAATCGGTATAAATTACATCGATTTGATGCCCATCTTCAAGATTATTTAAAATGAAATTAGTAAATATAGAAAGATTGGTTGTTGTTGATCTTCCCGCAACAAAACCATGTTGAAGGGGTGAAATATATTCCTTAACTAAAAATGTAAGCTTTTCGCACACTAATTTCTCGAAGAGTTTTGGTATACACGCCAATTTACAAATAGGACGGTAGTGGGATATTTCCTGTTTCGACCCAGATTTGTGAATTGGGTTTAAAAATGATTTCTTCCATATTGGCAGAAATTCACCTTTTTCGAGAGAACTCCTAAAAATAAAGAAAAGCGGTTCAGAAATAGAAGCAGCGCATTTTTTAAGAACAATTGGGGGGATTTCATCTGGTCCTGGATTGTTGTCGTCATTTAAACTCATAAGACCTTCTTCAATTTCTGAAATATCCAACTCTAAACAACCTATGTTTACCTTACATGCATGAGATAAATGTTCGGCAGTCCATGATGAATTAAAATTGTTGTTAGTGTAATTAGATTCAAAAAAGTGTGCGAAGGAATTACAAATACTAGGAAGATCAGAAAATGTTGAACCAAGGTAATTCATACTGCTGGGAATGCCACTAGAGTTCTTTTTGCTTTTGATGTAGGACCAAAAAGACTTACTATTTTTCTTTAGATTAGATTCTACAGATAAAATATAATTTTTGAATAAAAATTTGTTAAGAACATTGTATTCATGTTCCAATTGAATGTAAACATTTTTAAAATTTGCGTTATTTTCTGCTAAGCGTAGACGTTTATAAGCTTTGTTTTTCTTGTTGCTTAAGTTAATAAGTCTTTTATTAAACCAAGGAGGCTTAGAGTTAGATTTAATGCTGATCTTAGGAACGTACATATCAATTGCCAATTTCAGATGGTCAATAAAAAAATTATAAAAATTTACTAAACTGAAAGAATACAGATGTTCGCGCCACGGGATATTTACCATATAACTCGCTATACCTTCGAAGTTAGCTTTTTTGTAATTAAATTTCAATTTTGTACCATTGGTAGATTTAATATAATCATTAAAAGAGAAACAAATGTCTAGAGCTATATGATGAACAGAATTAGAAAAAATAGGGTATAATGATTTGTCTACAGATATAGCTAGTTCTCTGTCGGCAAAAACAAGATTCTTGGTGGCCAGTTGATATCGCCACGACGAAAAAACGCGGCCAGGAAAATGTCTCTTGCAATAAAGCCATATGCGCTCGAGTTGTTTTGCATGTGGCACCATCTTGTTGAAACTACATATTCTCCAAGTCGTATTCTTCAATAGAAGGCAAAAAAAGTCGATTATCATGGGACCATAACGCTCCGAATTAGCGGTGACAGTCGTTCCATCATCGCTTTTCGAAGAAGTAAGGTCCAATCACAACTCCGGACCAAAAGGCGCAACAAACAGTGACTTTTTTGTGGATGCCATAGTCTTTCTTCAATTACTTGAGGATTCTCAGAACCTCAAATACGACCGAGTAAGAAATGTGCTTCGTCGCTGAAGAAAATTTTGTTCGAAAAATTGCAGTCCACCGGCTGTCGTTGAAGCACCCTTTCGACCGACGCGACGTATCTTCAACGTTGTGAATGGTCACTTTATATGGATGTAGGTGTAGATTCGTAAGATGCCATAAGACAGTCCTTATTCCTGAGATCGACGAGGAATCGACATATTCGGGTCTTCGGTAACACTTTCACTTACAGCGATATTTTCAGTGGTACGAGCGAAGCGATGATGCACAGGCCTTACAATATCTAGTAACTAATCCAGCCTCTTCAAATTTCTTCGCAATTTTTCCAAGTGCTTGCGTAGTTGCACGATATGTTGCTGTGGCAGAATCACCATTTTTGTAGTAGGTTTTAACAATTTTTATGCTTTGTGCGATAGTTAAGCGATTTATTTTCATAAATGTCAGACTTTCAACTGAAAAAATAAAATTGTTTAAGAACTTAGTTTGACAGATGTCGAATTCCAGCCTATACTTTTGAAACCGCAAAATGGATAACCCGTTACTGTAATTAATCGACTTCAAACCTCCTTCTTCTAGTCAATCTTCGACCATTCATATCAAACAAGCCAGAATTTTGAATTTTGTTTAACAACCAATACGATGTGACGTCACAATGTGGTGGTTAAAATCAAAACATCAATAAATTCAACTTTATCTATCCTCATTCCTGAAAATGACCCAAAACCTACATACTTCACACCTTACCCCTTCCCCTTAAATAAGCACTTATCATTTGCGTGACAATTAGCAATATTTGTTTTCAATCATAATTATACATTTCCAAGGGAGTTCCCTTGCCATTTCCAGCAATAATTATACCGTCATGCGACATTTTTAGCAATATCCCGTAGGACATTTTAACAAACTCTATGCTCCAATTTGTGGCTTTATTACTGCTAACGTGATAACTGTCAATGTTCCAGCAATCAGTGGAAAAGTATTCGAGACATGGCAGACATAAATAAAAAATACATACTCTCGACACATAGACAAGTAAAAGTAGCAGTAGACCCATCGGCGGCAAGGATATTAAAAAAAAAAATACACCTCGAAATGTGATATCGTTTCAAAGGCAGCAAAAGGGTCACTGCCCTCGTAAAGAATGGAAAGCATTTTCGGCCTGATATCTTTGAAAACGGGTCCTGCGGAATGTGTGTGCTCTGTGCTATAAAAAATGATATTCCCATCACCCAGCACAAAGGCCGGTTGGTCTATTTACTTACAGCAGCAGAATTTTTGTCGAGTCCAAAATCCAATATAATTTTACGACTTTGGAACATGAACGGAGCTATTAGAGCCTTGTATTCACTTTGCCGAATTTTCTTTTGTTCATCACACTTGAGAGATAAAATTTAAATTGATTTTTGTCCGTGATGTAGGCAAAGAAGTCGTTAAATCTCGAGATTTCAGTTGAGTTTGTTTGTTTCTTGGCTTTTTTTTGTTGATTTTTCTCTATGGATGCACACGACAAAAAGGAAAAGGAAATTTTAATAGTGCTATTGTAATTGATTCAAATTACTGTTGTTTTCCTCCTTGTCTAAGGACTCCTAATAAAAATAAACTATAAAACTGACTATTGCCATCAAACGAAGATAATTGAATTTTCAAAAACTCGCATTAAAATGTTTAAATATATTTAAGCATTGGAAAGCAATAAAAATACCCTTTCTAAAAAAAAGTAGTTCCCAGAAATAATCTTTTAAAACTCATCCAACAAGCAATAATCGCATGACTGAAAAAAATATTTCCTTCCACAAATTGGTTACGTATTACGCACCAGTTGCTCCTATCAGAACCTTAATGCATTATTATTATCATGCCACACATTATACCCACACATTTTTCTATATAGAACCTATAATCGACAAAAGACCAAGCCATTGGGAAGGATTTTGTCCCCACTCTGGGACACAACACAATATAGAATATGTAACTTTTTTTCTCATTTCTCTTTGTATATTGGGTTAACAACGTGTGACGAATCAGAATCAGAAACATTCAAAGTCACCTCAGCCTTACAGCAAAAAAGCAAACAAAAAATTAAGCTCGTAAAACGATAAAATGTGTCGAGCATTCGAGTTTTTTGGTTCAGGAAGTTCTTAAAGAGAAGTTGCTTTTGTTGTTGTTGCTGTTGTTGGCATAAAATGGTAAGCACGTTTTTATGGAAAAAGACGATGAACATTGTTGCCTGAGGTTATTGCCACACTTGAGAACATTTTGTTCAATTCGAAATCAAAGGCAAGTAAGAGGGACCCATCAGGGCCTATCTCATCGAATGAGTATGGAAAACATAAGGGAATGGGTTTTTTTCCAGCTTGAAGTTGGAGCATTTAATTTCATGACTGATTTTCTTCTGGAAATCAATCGAGTTTCAGCCTTGCAAGACAACTCTGGGCTCGGAGACTTCAAAGTTGGTTAGTTCAAGAGTTCGTTAGTGCAACTAATTTTGGATTTTGGTTTTTCTGCAGCTCGTAATTCAGTGATAAGTAGCACAAGTTAGTGGTCGAACCATTAACAGCACCAACGATATACTTATTGATGCTAGGCATGCATCTGACATCTAAGGCGTTAGAATTTTACCACTTTCTGGTAGCTGGTGAGTTCAGAGCTCGACCATACCAGTAGAAAAAATTTAAATTCAGTTTGTTAGTTGTCTAAGCACTCATTGGAAAGTCAGAATCTTCATTGAACGTCTAAGTGCTCAAGTCTTACGTCAGCAAGGTAACAGACGGAAAATTGTAAAACAGAAAGTAAGGGTTATCCATTTTGCGGTTTCAAAACTATATGACTGGAACTCGACAAATTAAGTTGTTAAACCAAATTTTTTTTCAGTTGAAAGTCTGACATTTACGAAAATGGATCGCTTAACTATCGCACAACGCATACAAATTGTTTAAACTTACTACAAAAATGGTGATTCTGCCACAGCCACATATCGTGCTTTAAGAGGAGATTATGGTTTACATAATTGTCCAACTACGCAAGCAATTGGCAATAGATATTGTAAGGCCTGTGCATCATCGTTTCGCTCGTACCACTAAAACTATCGCTGCTGTAGGTGAAAGTGTTGCCGAAGACCCGAATGTGTCGATTCGTCGTCGTATTTTGCATTTGGATCTACACCTATATCCAGATAAAGTCCAACTCACACAACAAATGAAGCCAGCGAATGGGTGCTTGAACAACAGGCGGTGTACGGCGAT
>CAKKXW010000251.1:17974-29910 GCA_920937365.1 Sphaerophoria rueppellii | reverse complement strand
TAAGACAACTTATACCTCTGTAGTTGGTGCATCAGTTAAGGGGATCTTCTTTCTTGAGAATCGGGCAAACGATGCTGGGTTTTCATTCTTCGGGCATGCTTTCCTGAAAGTAAATTTTGCAGATGAGCAAGGCTAGGCCACCTGATCCAGCGTTTTTGTTTGACTTAAGTTTAAGCGGAATTGTTGGCCTTTTACATCCGATTTAAATGGCTCTGTGGCGGAGTTTTGCTAGTGCAGCTTGGAAAAGTGGTCTGCCCATATGCTGACTGTGGGTCCACTACGATAGTCCAATGACGGTCTCTACAGGCTTCCCTTTTTTTCATTCGGAGAAGTTTATGCTCCTCTCTCCTTTTGTTCTCGTAGAGCTAACGAGCTGCTTTGTATGCCTCTTATTTAGCTTCATGTGCTCGTGGAACTCATCGTTAAACCAGGGGTTTTGTTGTGGTGGCCGTGTAAGCAATAACACTTCAACGGCAGCATCTCTGATGGCTACTCGGCAGTGTTGCCACTGGTTCTCTATATTTTTTGCCAGTAGCCAATAACTCTTGAGGAGATTTTCAGAGACACGATCGGAAAAGCATCTAGCAATCTCTTGCGATTATAGCCGTTTGACGTCGAATTTTCTACTAGCATTTTCACGTATTGGCTTTGATCGGGATATGTGCATCGTCCCAGTCGATGTTGGCATCTCGAAATGTGTGGACATCTTCCGTCCTAGAGAAGTGTCGTGCGTCGATTGCAATGTGATCAATCTGGTTGACGGTTGATTGATTAAGAGATTTAATTCTACAAATCGAGTCCAACTACAAATCCACGTCCAATAGACGCTGATTTTGTTTCCGGTAGCAGTCGCCGCAGTATATATCACAGTTGTTCATTCTATACATAGGCCCGGACCATCCCATCGCATTTTTTGGATGGCTGTTATATGTCTGCTTTATAGCAGTCAAGGGCTTCAGCTAGTTGTTTGACTTCACGTGGTCTGTTAAGGGACCTAAAATTCCAATTGCAAACCCGAAATTTGTTGTTCTTAAGGCGTTTGCGTGGATCGTCATCTTAAATTCCGTCCGTATATCCGAGGCTTGTTGGTGTTTCGGAACTAAAGTTTTTTTTATGTTGCCGGGCAGTCACCCCGACGCACGACCCCCAACCTGGCCAGGTCTTTCGTTTAGCTCTAAGACGAAGAGCCGCCTCCTTATAGGCGTGGACTGCGAATATGTCGTTCATCCTGACTGGAACTGTAGACGCCACCGTTGATTGCATCTAAGGAGTTCATCCGCTGCCGCCTGTTGAAAATGGAGGCATGCCTTAGTGGACGTATACCGCCTCCAAAAAAAACAAACCAGAAAAAGATTAACCATTGAAGGAATATTTTAAGCTCTCATCAAATAAGATCTTGTACAGGGTGTAGTTGATAGAAATTTTGAATAAATCTGCAAGATTTCAACCGTTTGGCGTAGTCGAACACATTTTGAAAAAGTTATTGCATTACAATTTCAACTAGGAATCGGTGCATACCCACAGAATGCACGAAAATAGTAACAATGTTCATTAAATTTAATCGTTCAGTTGTTGCAACACAGCCAGCCTATTGGTCATTCTGCGTCTAAAAGTGACACTATTCATCGCTTAGCTTCTAATTTCGAGAATAACGTGTCGACAACGTCTTTCTTGCGTCGAAAGTTCCCAGGACGTATGTTATCGAATTCAGGGGATGTTGACTGGCCACCAAAACAGCCCGATTTCACGGCACCGGACTTTTCTTTTGGTAATTTTTGAATGTCCTATCAAAAAAAAAATGCAATGAAGGCGGGTTAACCCTGGCTTTCGTCCATATGTACTTACCATGCCATCTCGTCGAACTAATTGGAGGTATTCGCATGCTTTTCTTCTTAATAAACCATTCAGAGATCATTTCCTTTCTTGTTATTTTTAAATGAACTCTCGTCCCAACATGTTGATAGAGTCTTTAGAAGTAGGAAATGTGTGCGTATTAATTATTACGTTCTGTTGTTTGGCACTTAAGTGCATTCTCAAATAGCTATTTGGCTTGTCCCAAAATTAAACTTGTTTTTAAGCTCTGAATACTGAAAACTGAATTATCTCCATGCGCTTGAAAATTCCCATACAACTCTCTATCTTAATTATTGTTGGCTTCAATACTAAGATCGCCTATTTGAGGTTGCTATTGTTAAAACTATTTCAAATCCTCAAGGCTGATTTTGTTCACTATTGCTCAACTTGAAGCAAACTCTCAAGTTAACAAGCTTGAGAGTTGACTCAAACTCGAGAGTTAAAATAAAGTTAAGAATCTATTTTGTTCACTATTTTTTTCATAACTCTCGAGTTTAAACAACAAAAGTTGGCAAGCTTTCAGGTGACAGTCAATACAAATTATGCCAGTTTTTAATTTGAAAAGCAAACGAGTTGTTGAAGTTTTAATTTATTGAGTTTTCATGTGAAGATCAAGTTTTAAAATATCATATTTAGCTATCTAACATTGGATGAAAATATGAACGCACCAATCGAGCGCGACTTTATGAGTAATTGCGGAAGCGGGTCCCAAAAGCGTATCTGAAGGAACATCTGAAGCGGCCAGCATATTAGCAAAATCACGCAATATTATGGAGAACGGCACAAGCATTATAACACTATTACCAAACGCTATATGAATGTTCCACACAATTGAGAGTTCGAATTTGTGATCAGTTATACAAGTTTTCTACTGCGTATGCGACATTGAGAAATGGTGTTGCAAGAAATGTGGTATTTGTATAGCCTGACTCTCCGTCTTCAAACCGTTTCTTTAGACTCGACATGTTGAAAATTAGCTGATCATGAGCAGACTCCTTTCAAAAGAAAATAATAGTAAATATCTTTACGAAATTCTTCACGAGCCACGATATCGCTAATTTTTAAATTAGCTGCGGATACCGTCTGGACGTTCAACGAGAACCACCCTTTCCGGTTTCTAAAATTGTCTGCATCAGTTCCACTTGGCGATTGAATCCAAATATGGGTGCCATCTATTGCACCCATTGTCCGATGAAATTTTGCCACTGCAAAAACGTTCTTTAGCTGCTTTCAAGCGCTCGTTTTGGTGTCTGGGGCATATAAATATACCGTGGGGAAAATTCGGCAAAGAACTCTGGACACACGTTTCAACACAACGTATTTATTTGTAATACAAACCCCTGAAAAATATGCGATTGCTAGTTGAAAAGATCAGAGCGCATAATTCCTTAATACGATTAGCAATTGCGTGATAGGTAGTAATTCGCGCGATCTTTTTAGAAAAATGAAAAATATTTCACTTAAACACTTCAACCAAAACGAGAAACTTTTACCTCCTCTCATCACACGGCAAGGAATCCTTTATTTCTTCTAGCACCATCATTGTAGTCCGTTTTGAGAGACAGAAACGATGCAAAAAGTCACGGTCACCCAACGTGTTTAATTGAATACGTTGGACCATTTTATATTCCCGTCTCTCAATTGGCAGACTTTCTTCATCTTCGCTGCTTGAAGATGAATATGCCGAATTTTCCCAAAATAATTTCTTCGATATATTTTTGTTAATTTTTCTTTTTGTAATATATAAAATCAAAAGTTTTATTCTTACCTTCTACTTTTTCGGGAAGTTATGAAAATCAAAAGTTTGTAAACTCTCGAGTTTAAAACCGAAAGTTGAAAACGTTAACTTTGAGTGAACAAAATCTCAATTCTCAAGTTTACAATAAAAATCCCCAAGTTATGTTCAACTTCTAGTGAACAAAATCGCCCTAAATTAACTCTCGACTATGTTATCATCTGATAAATAGATTTTTCTAATGTCACCGTTCCAGGTTACTACCAGGTTACTGCCCCTTAAAAGATCAATAAACTCATTGGTACAAAATTCAAAATAAACAAATTCAGCCAAAATTTTTTATTTTTGTAAATAAAAATAGTTTAGAATTTTAATAAAAATCACACGTGTTATGACCTTAAGATGTTAACTTTATGCATGTATATATTTTTAATTGTAGGTAACCTGGCAGAGGCTCTACGACTATCAAAAGATGTTCTCCAAATAGATCAAACAAATGAATACATTAAGGCTGTGAAAGAAAAAATTGAAAATAAAATTAGTAAAAAAGTTCTTAAGTCATAAGGTATAAGAAGCAAACACAAACAAAGATTATACAAGAAATACAACCATATAATAAATTGTATAATAGAGTTTTTTTTTTAAATCTTTAAACCTAGCCGTCATCTTCTACACCGAATTGAATGCTTGTTGTGATGCATATGAAAACAAAAACTTCTTGATCCAGATCGTCATGGTATAACTTAAGGTTTATTGTCTATTTGCTTGATACCAAATCATTGATATTTGCCGATAATCGTTCTGGCTTCCCTTTTTGTTTTGCTGCAAAAAGTGCAATTCAACTTTAACGTTCGATCAGCTCTGCTGGTTGGTATCTATTTCTCTGTTGCCCTTAAGGCTTAAGCTGGTTGATTACCTTTTTGACTTACTCAATGCTGAGATTTTTTCTTTAAGATGTTTACAAAAAACAAAAAAACATATAAACGTTCACTTTTGATTGCCCAATGCAATGCCCTAGGACCGGTCATCAAATTTCTCTCTCCGACTTTACCGTACTTGCAGCATGGACTGATTGCTTAAAGTTCAGTAAAAATCGGAACATTTGTTTAGCTTTCCAATACCTAAGGTTACTGCAACTTATTTTAAATTTCTTTGTTTTTAGCTCAATCAGGAAATACTACGCTTTAAAGTCAGTTGTTGTGAAAAGGTGCACTCTGATTACAGAAAAAATCGTTTTCATTTGTGTCACTTAGTCATTAAAAAGACTAGGATAATCTCATTGTTATAGTTTTTCTTTATTATCATAAAGCTTTATATCGAGGTAAAATAAACTTATTTTTTATTCATTTACCTCTATTGAAGACTTAAATTTTTGTATTTCTTGCAAAAAGGTTAGAAAATGCAATAAATGCAATATTTCCTTATTTGAAGTTTAGTCAAAAATAATTATTCCACATAATTCCTACAATTCCGTTTTGGACTTGTGTCCATGGACCCGTGTCATTGTACAACCCGTTCGCTATTGTATCTTCTTCTCCATTCCCCATCAATGCACACGGGGCCAAAGATGACCCGAAGAACTTTCCTCTCGAAACAGCCTAAGGCACATTTATCTGATCTTGTCAAGGTACATGACTCTACACCATACGACCAGTAGGACCGGGATAATGATGATTTTATATAGTCTTACCTTAGTTGATCGAGAGAGGGCTAACACAACTACTCAATTGCTTTTTTATATCTAAAAACAACCCGAGAACTACCTTAACTGTCGAAAAATCTGCTAGTGGAACATGCTTTCCGGTTCTTTAGTTCCACACATTACAAATTTCTTCAAACATCGCGGAATATCTTGGGTCTTGTTGTACACACTTTACTTACGCCTTCGCCGAAGATCCGGAAGAAACACCCCACTCCTCTGTCTCCGGACGTGGAAATTCCGTTAGAAATAAAAAACAAATGGTCACGTTATTCTTAGCCCAAACCAACAGCGATTAGCAATTGTTATTCTCCGTTTGATCTCGGCGCGCGCTGGCGCTGCAGCTGGTATTATTGCCCGTGTTTATTGCGGAGCCTGGGTAGACAAACTCCTCTACTACCACGAAGTTAAATGCGTCTATTGTGATGTTCTGTCCGAGCCGTCGGTGTTGGGTGTCCATCATCGATGATAGCATATACTTCGTTTTGACCTAATTCACCACTAAACCCATTTTTCCAGCTTCTGTCTCAATTCTAATAAAGGCGCCATTGACATCATGCTGTGTTCTTCCAATTATATCAATATCATCGGCGTACGCGAGAAGTTGAACAGACTTTTGTGCCTCCGTGATAGTGCCTCTGATGTTTGCGGTTTAATTTTGCTTTTTTTTCTCAAGAACGACGTTAAGGAAATCGCATGACAGTACATCGCCTTGTCTGAATCCTTTTTTGCCTGAGTTCTTCATTAGATGATTTGGTGCAGGCTCCTAACAAGATCGTCACCTTGGCAGTTAGACCATCTACTCCTTTGTTGGATTACAGCCGTGATATTGCCGTTTTCAATTCTTCTAGGTCAGGTTAACGGAATTTTTGGCTATCATCGTGTCCAATAAAAGACTCATGCCTGATAGCGGGATTTTTTTCGTCATCGCCGATCTTGCGATCTTGGATCTCTTGCGATTGTAGTTGTACGACGATGAATTTTCTTGCAGCATTTCCTTGTTTCGGCCGTTGTCGGCTACGAATAGGTAGAGGTCCGAGTCGATATTAGCTCCTTGAAAATTCTTTTCTTCTCTTCTTTTCTATGTAGTCGGGAAGTCACCCCGACCGACGCGACGTAAAACCCCCAAGCTGGAATACCATCAGGCACTTGATGTGACTCCAGGTGCAAGAGCCGTAAACACTGCGCCTTTTACGTCCTGTAGCTCTAGGCTTCATAATAGTAGGCTGTCAAGGCTTACCCAATATCGAATGTTCACTTTAAGATAAATCAAAAACATTAAATTCAAGGCAAAATTGAAAAATGTGAAAGACATCATAACTGATCAGATTTAGTTTGGTTTGATGAACCATATGTGTTGCCTGTGTTTATTGCGGTGAAAAACTAACCATCAAGAAAGGTTATGAGATACTGATACAATATCGAAAAATGAGTTTATTTCTCAAGAAGTTATTTACTCATAAATCTTGCAAGAAATTAGAGATTTGTCTCTCCCTAGCGTCCATGGAAAAGTTATAAGAATGTCTCGCATTCTTCCTATAGGAGAGCAGTAAGAAGAAGCTCAAGAAGCAACAAATAAGGACACGAATATATTCAGAAAGTGTTGTTTATACGAGAAAAAAATCTAGAATATAAACAAGTACAGATCATTTCAATCGACTCTTAACTTCTTCTAATTCATTTATCGCAATCCACACAGTGGATTGTTGCTATGTTTGGTATGCAGTAGTCTCACCATCCAACGATAGGCTTGTATTGGAATCCGATCTTTGCGAATTCTGCCTGAAATAGTATTGATAGTACTTTCTACTCTTATTTTTGACCCGTTTTTTACATGTCTTTAATGTCATGGTTCTCTGGTTTCAGAACGTTCTGTGTCAACTTAATCGAAATTTTCGACGGCGAGTCCAAGCGAATTACTGTAGGAATTGATGCATGTTTCATTGCTTAAGACAGCCGCATTGAATGCCCTTAAAATACCAGACCAACTCTATATTATATGGGACCACATAAGCTTGGTTAACTAAGGAACCCTGGTCTTAGCCTAAAGTCATTACTTCGCTAGCTAGAAGCCATGACAAGCCACCACAAAATGCTTAAAGTCAAGGCGTGGACGCTAAATGCCTAAGATAGAATCTGACAATAGCGCTACTATTAAATGATTACTTAACCTTGACAGATATGAAGAGCTGTCAATTTGTTTTGATATTTCACGAAATAATAATTATGAGTTGTGCATTTTCCTCTATTCACCTTTTTACTCTTCAGTCCTCAATGATTAGTTTTAAATTATTTCCTATACACACAGCTAGGCGTTAAATAGTTTTTCTTATGTATGCTCAATTTGTCCATCATTATCGAAGTATCCATTACAACATGATCATCGCGATCGATCGCTTGAAAAAACAACAACAAAAAACACTTTCATCACTCTTATAAACCTTAACTACAATAATATGTGTAATGGCGTTGTAATAGCACTTTGAGGCGGGTAGACACGATAAGTACGCAACACTTCATAAGATGCTCGTTGAGTGGAAATAAATCAATTTAAGTGGCAGAAAGTTGGAGAATTCGCTAAATTTTTGGTTTTGTTTTATTCAATGTTTAATGGTTTGTTTTCCAAACACTTTTCTGCGCTCTGTTAAGTCTTAAAAATTGAAAGTCAATTAACGGGAAAGGTGTAATTTTGGTGTAAAGATGTGTTGAACTGCCAAGTCCGAAGAAATTTGATTTATTTTGGAATAATGTAGAATAAATGCATGAATAAGAATGAAAGTTTAATGCCATAAGAAATGGATCAATGTATCTTACGGTTGGAAAAGTTCTAAACAAGGGTTTACAATGCTAGCCGAACAATCTGAATCTGGGACTGCTCTTGGGAGTGTCAATTTACCTACTATAATCCTCTTGTATGGGTGGATAATCAGTCGTTCAACTAGAAAACGGATACCACACAGTCATTCGCTTAGACTCGGCCATTAAAACTCCATGAAAAGGAAAGTGTAGGTAGAGAAACCAGAGCACTAAATAATGCAGCAATCCCACAAAATGAAGGGTTTTTTAATAGGGACGCTACAAAAGTTCTCTTAAATAAAACAAAAACGGTTTTGGATATCAATGAAGTTCTTTATTCCTGTGGAAGAACATTTGATGCCATTATGTATGAACTTCGATTTCTTTTGCATGGCCACCACGGGCACGCTTGCAGAAGTCCAGACGCTGAACCCAATTTTCGACGGTTTTCAAGCATAAATCGGCCGATACTGCTGCAATTTCACGTTCGATATTCGTACGAAGTTCATCAATCGTCGCTGGCTTGTTGGCATAAACCATAGATTTGACGTAGCCCCACAGGAAATAGTCTAACGGCGTTAAATCGCATTAACGAGGCGGCCAATTCACAGGTCCATTTCTGGTGATGATGCGCTCATCGGACTTCGTTCTCAATAATTCGATTGTTTGGCCCGCTGTGTGACATGTGACACCGTCTTGTTGAAACCACATATCGTCCTAGGCCATATCATCCAATTCATTCCAAAAATAATCGGTAAGCATTGAGCGGTAGCGATTCCCATTCACAGTAACGTGCCGGTCTTGATCATCACGGAAGAAGTACGGCCCAATGACACCACCAGCATGTAAACCGCACCAAACAGTGATTTTTTCGGGATGTAATGGTGCCTCGTGAAGCACATGTGGATTGCTGCCTGACCAATAACGCATATTTTGCTTATTGACGAAGCCATCCAGCCAGAAATGAGCCCATCGCTGAAGATGAGTTGCGCTCTTAAAATGTTGACCACTGACTCCGAATTTTGGTAGTAAAAAATATGGCGTCGTTTGCTCTCCCTATCGATCTACTTTTGTAGCGTCCCTATTATAAAAACCCTTTATTATGTAAGTAGGAACACACAATTTTTAGAAAGAAGGCATCACCGACCCCCAAAAACTACTTCCCTACTTAAGCCGTTTGTGAATTACGTTAAAATGTGTATTAAAATTTATACCACACTAGAGAACCCCCCTGCCCGCTTCGCAGGGCTTCGGCCCACAACGGTTCGGAAATTAGAGATTGGCAGGATGAAGAATACGGTAATCGATGGATAGGCAGAAATGAACAATATTCTTAGAAAAATCATGCCTGTATTTGCTAATCTGATGAATAATCTATTCGTTTTTTAATTCTTTTGCATAATTTTTTTAGTTTACCCATTAAACATACCTTCCCCAAATTTAGCTCCCTGAGAAGAGGTAAGGTAATTAGGATTTTGACAGCAGGCCAGGTGTAGGCATAAGTATGCTTTTAACCCTCTTTAGGATTGCACAATGTTATAAATTTTCTTAAAACTAACAATTATTGGGATATTATCAAGTGCTGCAATAAAAGTATTGACAAAAAAAAAACCTAAATTCGATGTTCTAAGCTGTTTTAGACTTTCCCAAGTATTATAAAATGTATGGGTTTTTATTTATCAATGAGATTTTATTTGCTAATTTTTTTGTTCATAAGGTAAAAATAAGAAAACTTTATGTTCTTTACGCATTATTTGAAACAAAAAAAATATATATATATATATCTTAAAGTCAACGCTTTGCTCGGGCAAGAAATTGAACACCACTTAAATACAAAGTTAGCCCTTTTTTTAATCGTCAAACAGTGATCAAAAAGTAACTTTGTCTTAGAAGGAGTATTTTCTATGAATTTGACCAAGAATCACATCCCAAAGTATATGGCAGACAAATTACAGGATATTTCAAAATCGAAACTACATATTTTTAAAGATTGACCTTGCGTCTTATTTATTTTTCAGGGAATTCAAGTCGAACAGGAAACTAAAGCCGTATGCCATTGACTTCTTCACGGCTAGTCTTGTAGTACTGTAAAGTTTAAGTTGATTGATGTCCCGAAACATAGTAATGCTCATACTATCTTAACTCATCAGAGTTAAAAAATGTGGAGGCAGTCCTGGTACATAAACGCGTAAATGCAAAAAATTCAAAAACTCCGTCTCGTTGTAAAATTTACTACATCGTTTTCATTTGTAATTGTGTCAAACCACTCAAACGACTTGTGGGCAAAAAATTATGCATTTATTTGTCTAGTTCAAAATAAATTGTTGCATCGATTTTAGAAAGACTTTAATCTGTACCAGCCATTATTGCACTTCAACTCAATGCTTCAAAGACATCTTGAATCAACTCATTCCGTGGATTTGCATTATAACAATGCGTTGGCTGCTAAGCAGAAAGTCGTGGGTTCGAGGCCTACTTGTGCCCAAATTTTTTAATTTCATCTTTCTCGGGCATTGACTTTTGCGAAGAACTGACATAACTTCCAAGAGTATCAAGAGTATGAAAAACTGCTTCTCAACTTTGCCGTTCGGAATCGGCGTTAATTTGTAGGTGCCCTAAGTTCTTCACACGCACCCAGAGAATTATTGATGAGAGTAAGCCACTTAGGCCTTGCCCTTTCAAGATCTGTCGCGTCACTCGCTCTTTAATGTCCAATAATTGGCCAATGTAAGTTTCCTGAAATAGAAGTTTTTAAACGACTCCATTCGTCTGCAGCAGTTGACCGTGGTATAATCGACAGAATTTGTCCTCAGCAACAAAAAGATTCAGAACTCCAAATTCTTCAAGTTGCGGTTAAAGGCTTCAAGTAAATTTTTGTGCTTTCATCCCACACAAATATTCGGCCATTACCAACTTTTTTGAAATATTGTAATTTCAGTTTTATGTCTAATAATGTGCTCACAACTCCAGAAGAAGAAAGAGCATTTGCAATGACTATTGACTCAAAGCTAAATAATGTCTGCTTGTGGCTTAAATTTGAGCACACCATGTTTTTTCATTCAGACAATAATTATACGTGGAATATCTCCAGTTCGTTAATGTTGATTAAATTTTAGTAATGACACATTCCATCAACATTCAAAACGTTATAAATAACAAATGCATACTCACTAAAAAAATAAGATATACATACATATTTTCATACTCTAGAAATATCATATATCAAAACAACGTTTGCCGGATCAGCTAGTTCAAATATAATTTCCTATTCACTGACATTTTTTTTTTGTCGAAGAAAAATTATATTTGTCAAATATTTTTTTTCTTCACTGACATTTTTTTGATTTTTTTATTGAAAAAAAAATATTTGACGAAATTTTCAAACTAAATTGAGTGTTCGTATATTGTTAATTTTTTTTTGTAGTGCGAAATACAAAATTTTTAACATTTTTTAACAATTGAACCATTTGTGATTTGAAAAGTATACATTTTATTTTTGTTAAACCTTCTACCCTAAATCCTCTTGCATTTAGAGAAAAAATTAGGAAAATCGGTCAACCAGTGTGCCCGGTTAGCGAACGAACACAAAAATTAGGCTGTTCTTTTATATATATGATAAAAATACTTCTTTTTTATTTTCTTTGAACCGGGTTTTTTCTGTTCACTATCTAAAAACTGTTTTCACTACTTTTAAGATTCTGTGCCAAGTCTTAGTTTGGCTAGCTTCCTTCACAGTCCAGACGATACTGAACTCCAGAAAAGGATTAAAAAAGAGATTTACGTTCTCCTAAATCCCATCTTCCAAATTGTTTTTATTTTACATATGAAAAGTTTAGTGTTTACCAAGTTAAC